>JANFCV010000252.1:0-55000 GCA_024500475.1 Phthorimaea operculella | reverse complement strand
AAAAATTCCGAAAATCATGATATTTTTAAGGTGCACCGCTATTCCTCGGGGAAGGGGAATGGTGGGATGGAGGAGGTCATTGACCTCTCATGCATAAGGTCATTGACCCCAATGCAAGAGGTCATTGACCTCTCGTACAAACAAAAATTCCGAAAATCATGATATTTTTAAGGTGCACCGCTATTCCTCGGGGAAGGGGGAATGGTGGATGGAGGGGGAGGTCATTGACCTCTCATGCATAAGGTCATTGACCCCAATGCAAGAGGTCATTGACCTCTCGTACAAACAAAAATTCCGAAAATCATGATATTTTTAAGGTGCACCGCTATTCCTCGGGTAAGGGGGAAGAAGGGGGGGAATGGTGGGATGGAGGGAGGTCATTGACCTCTCATGCATAAGGTCATTGACCCCCAATGCAAGAGGTCATTGACCTCTCGTACAAACAAAAATTCCGAAAATCATGATATTTTTAAGGTGCACCGCTATTCCTCGGGTAAGGGGGGGAATGGTGGATGGAGGGAGGTCATTGACCTCTCATGCATAAGGTCATTGACCACTCATGCAAGAGGTCATTGACCTCTCGTACAAACAAAAATTCGGAATATTATGATTTTTTTAAGGTGCTACGCTATTCCTCGGTAAGGGGAGGAAGGGAAGGAAGAGGGGAGGGATGGGGTCATTGACCTCTCATACATAAGGTCATTGACCCCTAATGCAAGAGGTCATTGACCTCTCGTACAAACAAATATTCCGAAAATCATGATATTTTTAAGGTGCACCGCTATTCCTCGGGTAAGGGGGTGACCCCAATGCAAGAGGTCATTGACCTCTCGTACAAACAAAAATTCCGAAAATCATGATATTTTAAGGTGCACCGCTATTCCTCAGGTAAGGGGGAATGGTGGGATGGAGGGGAGGTCATTGACCTCTCATGCATAAGGTCATTGACCCCAATGCAAGAGGTCATTGACCTCTCGTACAAACAAAATTCCGAAAATCATGATATTTTTTAAGGTGCACCGCTATTCCTTGGGTAAGGGAGGAATGGTGGGATGGAGGGGAGGTCATTGACCTCTCATGCATAAGGTCATTGACCACTCATGCAAGAGGTCATTGACCTCTCGTACAAACAAAAATTCCGAAAATCATGATATTTTTAAGGTGCACCGCTATTCCTCGGGGAAGGGGGGGAATGGGGGGATGGAGGGAGGTCATTGACCTCTCATGCATAAGGTCATTGACCCCAATGCAAGAGGTCATTGACCTCTCGTACAAACAAATATTCCGAAAATCATGATATTTTTAAGGTGCACCGCTATTCCTCAGGTAAGGGGGAATGGTGGGATGGAGGGGAAGGTCATTGACCTCTCATGCATAAGGTCATTGAACCCCAATGCAAGAGGTCATTGACCTCTCGTACAAACAAAAATTCCGAAAATCATGATATTTTTAAGGTGCACCGCTATTCCTCGGGAAGGGGGAATGGTGGGATGGAGGGGAGGTCATTGACCTCTCATGCATAAGGTCATTGACCTCAATGCAAGAGGTCATTGACCTCTCGTACAAACAAAATTCCGAAAATCATGATATTTTTAAGGTGCACCGCTATTCCTCGGGTAAGGGGAATGGTGGGATGGAGGGAGGTCATTGACCTCTCATGCATAAGGTCATTGACCCCAATGCAAGAGGTCATTGACCTCTCGTACAAACAAAAATTCCGAAAATCATGATATTTTTAAGGTGCACCGCTATTCCTCGGTAAGGGGGAATGGTGGGATGGAGGGGAGGTCATTGACCTCTCATGCATAAGGTCATTGACCCCCAATGCAAGAGGTCATTGACCTCTCGTACAAACAAAATTCCGAAAATCATGATATTTTTAAGGTGCACCGCTATTCCTCGGGTAAGGGGAGGAATGGTGGGATGGAGGGGGGGAGGTCATTGACCTCTCATGCATAAGGTCATTGACCACTCATGCAAGAGGTCATTGACCTCTCGTACAAACAAAAATTCGGAATATTATGATTTTTTTAAGGTGCTACGCTATTCCTCGGGTCGAAGGGAAGGAAGAGGGGAGGGATGGTCATTGACCTCTCACATAAGGTCATTGACCCTCATGCAAGAGGTCATTGACCTCTCGTACAAACAAATATTCCGAAAATCATGATATTTTTAAGGTGCACCGCTATTCCTCGGGTAAGGGGAATGGTGGGATGGAGGGAAGGTCATTGACCTCTCATGCATAAGGTCATTGACCCCAATGCAAGAGGTCATTGACCTCTCGTACAAACAAAAATTCCGAAAATCATGATATTTTGAAGGTGCACAGCTATTCCGCGGGTAAGGGGAATGGTGGGATGGAGGGGAGGTCATTGACCTCTCATGCATAAGGTCATTGACCCCCAATGCAAGAGGTCATTGACCTCTCGTACAAACAAAAATTCCGAAAATCATGATATTTTTAAGGTGCACCGCTATTCCTCGGGTAAGGGGGAGGAATGGTGGGATGGAGGGGGGGAGGTCATTGACCTCTCATGCATAAGGTCATTGACCACTCATGCAAGAGGTCATTGACCTCTCGTACAAACAAAAATTCCGAAAATCATGATATTTTTAAGGTGCACCGCTATTCCTCGGGGAAGGGGAGGGGAAGGTCATTGACCTCTCATGCATAAGGTCATTGACCCCCAATGCAAGAGGTCATTGACCTCTCGTAAAAACAAAAATTCGGAATATTATGATTTTTTTAAGGTGCTACGCTATTCCTCGGGTAAGGGGGAAGGGAAGGAAGAGGGGGAGGGGATGGGGGTCATTGACCTCTCATACATAAGGTCATTGACCCCTCATGCAAGAGGTCATTGACCTCTCGTACAAACAAATATTCCGAAAATCATGATATTTTTAAGGTGCACCGCTATTCCTCGGGTAAGGGGGAGGAATGGTGGGATGGAGGGGGGGAAGGTCATTGACCTCTCATGCATAAGGTCATTGACCCCCAATGCAAGAGGTCATTGACCTCTCGTACAAACAAAAATTCCGAAAATCATGATATTTTTAAGGTGCACCGCTATTCCTCAGGTAAGGGGAATGGTGGGATGGGGGGGAGGTCATTGACCTCTCATGCATAAGGTCATTGACCCCACATGCAAGAGGTCATTGACCTCTCGTACAAACAAAAATTCCGAAAATCATGATATTTTTAAGGTGCACCGCTATTCCTCGGGTAAGGGGGAGGAATGGTGGGATGGAGGGGGGGAGGTCATTGACCTCTCATGCATAAGGTCATTGACCACTCATGCAAGAGGTCATTGACCTCTCGTACAAACAAAAATTCCGAAAATCATGATATTTTTAAGGTGCACCGCTATTCCTCGGGGAAGGGGGGGGAATGGTGGGATGGAGGGGGGGAGGTCATTGACCTCTCATGCATAAGGTCATTGACCCCCAATGCAAGAGGTCATTGACCTCTCGTACAAACAAATATTCCGAAAATCATGATATTTTTAAGGTGCACCGCTATTCCTCGGTAAGGGGGAATGGTGGGATGGAGGGAAGGTCATTGACCTCTCATGCATAAGGTCATTGACCCCAATGCAAGAGGTCATTGACCTCTCGTAAAACAAAAATTCCGAAAATCATGATATTTTTAAGGTGCACCGCTATTCCTCGGTAAGGGGAATGGTGGGATGGAGGGGGGGAGGTCATTGACCTCTCATGCATAAGGTCATTGACCCCCAATGCAAGAGGTCATTGACCTCTCGTACAAACAAAAGTTCGGAATATCATGATTTTTTTTAAGGTGCTACGCTATTCCTCGGTAAGGGAGGAAGGGAAGGAAGAGGGGAGGGGAGAGGATGGGGGTCATTGCCCTCTCATGCATAAGGTCATTGACCCCTCATACAAGAGGTCATTGACCTCTCGTACAAACAAAAATTCGGAATATCATGATTTTTTTAAGGTGCACCGCTAATCCTTTTGTAAGGGGGGGAGGGGAGAAAAGGGGAGGTCATTGACCTGTCATGCATAAGGTCATTGACTTTCAAAAAAGGGGCGTGGCATAAAGCTCAATATGGAATATCTATAAATGTGAGCGAGACAGCACTAGGCAAATTCAAATTGGTGGGAAAGAGACAACATTACACACCGTAAAAGGGGCGTGGCCTAAAAGCTTAATGTAGATGTATAAGTGTGAGCGAGACAGCTATATGCAAATTCAAACTGGTGCGAAAGGGACAACATCTCAAACTGAAAAGGGGGCGTGGCTTAAAGACCAATGTAGAATATCTGTAAGTGCGAGCGAGACAGCACTATGCAAATTCAAATTGGTGCGAAAGAGACAACATTACACACCGTAAAAGGGGCGTGGCCTAAAAGCATAATGTAGATGTATAAGTGTGAGCGAGACAGCAATATGCAAATTCAAACTGGTGAGAAAGTGACGACATTACACACTAAAAATGGGGCGTGGCCTTAAAGCTCAATGTAGAATATCTATAAGTGTGAGCGAGACAGAATCATGCAAATTCAAATTGGTGCGAAAGAGACACCATAAAACACATAGAAGGGGGCGTGGCCTTATAACACAATGTAGAAAATCTACAAGTTCGAGCGAGACAACACTATGCTAATTCAAATTGGTGCGAAAGAGACAACATTACACACTCAGAAAGGGACGTGGCCTAATAGCTTAATGTAGATTATGTATAAGTGTGAGCGAGACAGCACTATGCAAATCCAAACTGGTGCGAAAGGGACAACATTTCACACTGAAAAGGGGGCGTGGCGTAAAAGATCAATGTAGGAAATCTATAAGTGCGAGCGAGACAGCACTATGCAAATTGAAACTGGTGCGAAAGGGACAACATTTCACACTGAAAAGGGGGCGTGGCCTAAAAGCTCAATATCTATGAGTGCCCCCCCCAGCCCCACTTTCCCGGGAAGGGCGGGGAAATGTCAAAATTTTGTTAAGGCTCCCATGCATTTTAGGGCACCCATTGGTTAGGCCCCCCCGCCCCAATTCGCATTTACCCCCACTTCTTCCCCTTCCTCCGCACTCGAGGAGGCAGAAAATTCTCGAATTTTTTTTAAGGCGCCCTTATATTATCCATGCATTTTAGGGCGCCCATTGGTTACCGCTTCCGCTGAAAATTCACTGCTTGCATGCATAGCATACATAATTCATTAATCATAATCATATAAGTACGTACAGGTAGACAATGCTCAAATTTTTTTAATTATTCATGCATAATAATTTATTTATTTTATTTTATTATATTTGGGGAGCTTACAGCTACTTTTACAATGTAATTTTAAGTTTATAAGTACTTACAAGCCAATTACAAAACTACCACATTTAAGGTACATCTGAAATTTCATGAAATCAAATATATTTTTAAAGAATAAATGGACCTATACCAATCTCTAACAGCCTCCGTAAACAAAAAATCTTGCAAAATTGGCGCCGAATTTCAAAACCATCTATAATTTTCATGCTAAATATGGCAAAATGTATTTAAGTAAGAGTAAACTCTGTCAAATACGGAACAGTTGCATGTTTACATGATCACAGTGGTATGTGTCTATATAAATGATGAATAGATCTTACGCGACTATAAATCGTACACATAACACTCTTTCTGAACGTCGTCGAAACGTCGTCAGGCTTGTTGCCAGAACTTTCAAAAAACATCGAAGTAATTATATTTCCGTACGGCGGCAGTACTCTTATCTATCTTATTTATTGCACGCGTGACGCGCCCAATTGATTTAGCTCTTTCTGCTACAAAGTGACGGGAGATTTTCGATCAAACGTGTCGATGCAGTAGTGAATTTCAAACAAATGTTAGTATTTTGTTTTGTCCTCTCGGGGGTTGGTATTCGTCTCGGACGGCTGTCGGGTGCGCCGCGCGCGCGATACGTTCGGTTCGCGCGACGACCTTGAGCGATTTCGGCTTATTGGTCGCAAATGTTCGGCGCGGTCTGGCAGCACACCGAGGCGCTTTCCATAGAAACTTTGTGCCCCGAAATCTCGGCTCTCGGGTGGAATTTCGCTAAAATTTTTCGTATCGCTCGACAACTTCTGCCCGGCCGTCCGTCTGCCAAATTTCAGCCCTCTACGTGCAGTGATCGCTCCACAATCGCAAATACCTACTTGCGATAGTAAAAATTTCATCAATACACTCGATTTGTATCCCACCCCCCACCCTTAACGCGTAATGCCGTATTCTACGGTATAACGCCGACGCCTACAACACATAAGCGAGAGCAGGACAGACGCCATACAATCTGTCATATATTCTGTCTCTCTCGCCGGCTACCAGCTCTCTGTGAGCGCGTTACAACCGCGCGCGTTCATTTTTTCTTTCACCAAATCAAAACATGTTGTGCAGTGCAGTGACCAGCGAGTGATTTCTTCAGTATTCAATGTGCGAAAATCAAGGATCTCAAGTAGGCAGGTATGTTTTGTTTACATTATTTTGCTTTACTTGCATAGACGTTAATATGAGTCAGCCAGTATTTTCTCACACTTGAGGTGCTTATAGAACCGATCATCTATCTACCCAGAGCAGAGAACAAGCTGCCGATCACATTAAATGTCTCAATTAAACTCAATCGTAACATAACCTAAAAAAAATCGACTTAGGTACATATTTTGCGCCCGCCACCGCCACCACGAAGATTTGAAAATAGAACAGGCAGTCTATGTACCTACAACCACCTGTTGGTTGGTGCTAAAGTTACTTCACTACTCATTTAACCTCACTTTTGTTTGATTCAATTCAATATGTCGTATTTACCTATTCCATAAAATATGCATAAGGCGGGTGATCTAGAACATAGATCTTTACCCAGCAGCGGATAGATACATTCACTAAGAAAAACCACTACTGCATACATTTAATAAGAACTAGCTGTTACCCGCGGCTTCGCCCGCGTATTCATAGGGATTTATCAATTAGTTGCGTATTGCGTGTTCTAAACGATACCACAATACTCATTACAAATATTCAAGAAACTGTATTATATTAGTGTTATATTATATATTCATCTTTGTATGTAGTATTAATGTATTCTCATGTCGATTTTCTGATAGGAAAAATATGTTGTTAAGGTACAAACAAACAAACAAACACTGTTTCGCATTTATATCTAATTTGTCAATTTATAATCAATTCCAGCCGACCCGTCGTTCGCAGTTAGTTGCAGCTAGCTAGCTAGCTAGCTAGCTAGCCGTGATGATGCGACGCGACGGACGGAGCTACACCTATCAGACCAGGCCGGACCCCCCGGACTGGATGGATGCACAGACGGACGGACGGACGGACGGACGGACGGAACGGTACTGTAAATTATCTATTATTCATATTTTTCCTGTCTGGCGATGCACAGTAATCTGAATGACTTTCAAACTTGTCTTGTCAGTTACCCCCGCAAGGTTATAATAATAATGCTTGTCACTTGTAGGTATTTTGATTCAGTGACTGTATGTACCTATAATGGATTCGATAGGTATGAACGCAACTACTATATGCATTCATTTGTTTCCAGCCCCGTTGGCAGTTCGCGGTTCACAGTCTGTTGGCATTCTGTCTGTTGACAGCTACCAGCAGTAGGACCAACACAACAACGGACCATACAAAACCAGGACAGGATGGATCCACCCACAATCCACATGGTGTGTAGTGTACGTATGTAAGTAAATATGACCTTTTTCTGCAGACAACGTTTACGCTCTGCCTACACCTACCTCGCAAGGGACATACGATACGCGTCAAGTAAGTATGTCATGTCATGTATGTATATGTATATAATGTCACGCGCGCCTTCATTCCTTGCGGGTAGACAGACCGACCGGCAGCGGTAGGTAAGTCTCTGTCGCTATTATCCCTATCCCTATATAGGCAGGCGTGCGTATGTATGTAAGTATGTAATGTATACAGGAGAATACAAACTTTAGTGTGAGCACATAACTCATATGCCGCAAGGGGTAAAATCTGTACTCTATATCAACGTTTTATATGGTTACATTTCAGGTGCAGTTGTGCGGTGCGGTGCATCCATCATCACGTCATCACGCCCCTTGTCCGTTGCGGGGTAGGCAGGCAGGCAGGCAGACCAAGTGCAGTATAAGCAACCGGCAACTAGCTACTAGGCATTAGATACAGCTGTCAGGTAATAACACACTTAACTACGCACTGCACGAATAAGTTCCATTTGACATACAGCTGTCAAACAGCCCTCCTGTACCAAAACAACATGTCATAACGTGATTATGACAGCCTGTCAAATACGAATTATTCGAGTGGCCGTACTTTACTATGATATCTTTCCCGTCGTCGGTATCGTAAGATAGTGACAACCTGTCACTATCACTACTATGGTGATGCACAGTACAGTACCTAATCTGAATGACTTTCAAACTTGTCATGGAAGTCCTACCTCGCAAGGGACATAGGCGGCGGCGGCGTGGCCAGTAGTCGTAGTCAAGTATCAAGTATCAGTATGCGAGATCAACTTACGCTGGTTTTGGCTATATGATTCACTAACAAACTACCAATGTAAGTTGAACTGACGGAGACCCCATACCGGGTTTAAGTGTGGAGTTTTCCTTCTCCAGGACCCTGATCCACTTGGGTCGGAATAAATCCCTCGGTCGGCTCTTACGACCCCCACGGGAAGAGAAGGGGTGGTGCTATTCTACTCTGCCGGCACCACACTTACATCATGAATGACATATCATAGATATTCGAGTTCTGTGAGGTTTTACATTTATTGTCATCTTTACCACTTGACATTTTGCAGCGATGACATTCTGATACTTTTCAACTTACCTGCAAGCATAATTCTTTTGATGAAATGCCGTCAAATAATAAGGGTCAGCTATCATCATCTTCCTGCCCTATGCCTGCCCTTATCCCAATTATACTGGGGTCGGCGCAACATGTTTTGTGGGAACACGGAATCATGTTGCAAAAGGATTTGGCTTAATTTTACGACCGGCCGCCTGCCTGACTTCAACCGTCTTTGGGAATGCTATTGTAGTAATACCGACACCATTCGGTTGACCATGGTCGGCAGATATTGTTGCCAAGGTCAAAAACTCTACGTCGCCTTTACGAAACACCCTGAGTAGAATAGGGGTGGCAGAATTCTTAGCCGCTACCACAACCAGCTATAATATAAATGAAACTTTCTATTTCAGTTTCCAATGCCGCGTGTGTTCGGGCAGCTTCGCGCGGCGCCGCAACGTGGCGAGACATCTACTGCGCGTGCACAACCTGCCGCCAGACCAACACCACATCGACAGGAGGAAAATTGTATAGACAAAGATGTGAAACAAATACTAAGGAATTGAAAAAAAACTGTCAATAATGTTCTACTTTTTCAGTGTTCGTACATTTCAGTCTTCAGTTACAAGAAACCTTCAAAAATATTGAGTTGCACAAATATTATTGTTAGTTTCAAATGTGGATAAGAGATGGCGCTGCAGCGAATATTTAAAATGATAATACAATAAGAGCAGTTCCAAAACGCGGTATGAAAGTTTGCGAAAATAATGTTTTAAGGTGGGACGCTTTCCATACATAACTTTAATGGACTTACGTCTGTATTGGAGATAAAAGTCTGAATAAAAACCTCGATAGGCATCTAGAGGATTCATTCGAGAAGAATACAGAGCACACTATCGAAGATATGAAACAAGCAGATGTATTACAATTTCAGTTTCCAATGCCGCGTGTGTTCGGGCAGCTTCGCGCGGCGCCGCAACGTGGCGAGACATCTACTGCGCGTGCACAACCTGCCGCCAGACCAACACCACATCGACAGGAGGAAAATTGCGTAGTCAAAGATGTGAAAAAAATACTAACGAATTAAAAAAACGGTCAAAATTTGTTTTAATATTTCAGTGTTCGTACATTTCAGTCTTCAAATTATCGGAAATCTACACAAATATTGAGTTGTGAAAATATTGTTAGTTTCAAATGTGGATAAGAGATGGCGCTGCAGCAAATATTTAAAATCTTAATACAATAAGAGCAGTTCTAAAACGCGGTATGAAAGTTTGCGAAAATAATGTTTTAAAGTGGGACGCTTTCCATACAAAACTTTAATGGACTTACGTCTGTATTGGAGATAAAAGTCTGAATAAAAACCTCGATAGGCATCTACTGCGTACTTCATTCGAGAGGAATACAGAGCACACTATCGAAGATATGAAACAAGCAGATGTATTACAATTTCAGTTTCCAATGCCGCGTGTGTTCGGGCAGCTTCGCGCGGCGCCGCAACGTGGCGAGACATCTACTGCGCGTGCACAACCTGCCGCCAGACCAACACCACATCGACAGGAGGAAAATTGCGTAGTCAAAGATGTGAAACAAATACTAAGGAATTAAAAAAAAACTGCCAAAAATGTTCTAAACTAAAACTATTTCAGTGTTCGTACATTTCAGTCTTCAATTATCGGAAACCTATACAAATATTGAGTTGGGAAAATATTATTGTTAGTTTCAAATGTGGATAAGAGATGGCGCTGCAGCAAATGTTTGAAATGATAATACAATAAGAGCAGTGCTAAAACGCGGTATGAAAGTTTGCGAAAATATGTTTTGCTTTCCATGCAAAACTTCAATGGACTTACGTCTGTATTGGAGATAAAAGTCTGAATAAAAACCTCGATAGGCATCTAGAGGATTCATTCGAGAGGAATACAGAGCACTATCGAAGATATGAAACAAGCAGATGCATTACGATTTCAGTTTCCAATGCCGCGTGTGTTCGGGCAGCTTCGCGCGGCGCCGCAACGTGGCGAGACATCTACTGCGTACTTCATTCGAGAGGAATACAGACACTATCAAAGATATGAAACAAGCAGATGCATTACGAATTCAGTTTCCAATGCCGCGTGTGTTCGGGCAGCTTCGCGCGGCGCCGCAACGTGGCGAGACATCTACTGCGTACTTCATTCGAGAGGAATACAGAGCACACTATCAAAGATATGAAACAAGCAGATGCATTACAATTTCAGTTTCCAATGCCGCGTGTGTTCGGGCAGCTTCGCGCGGCGCCGCAACGTGGCGAGACATCTACTGCGTACTTCATTCGAGAGGAATACAGACCACACTATCAAAGATATGAAACAAGCAGATGCATTACAATTTCAGCTTCCAATGCCGCGTGTGTTCGGGCAGCTTCGCGCGGCGCCGCAACGTGGCGAGACATCTACTGCGCGTGCACAACCTGCCGCCAGAGCAACACCACATCGACAGGAGGAAAATTGCATAGACAAAGAAGTGAAAAATACTAACGAATTAAAAACGGTCAAAATTTGTTTTAATATTTCAGTGTTCGTACATTTCAGTCTTCAAATTATCGGAAATCTACACAAATATTGAGTTGTGAAAATATTGTTAGTTTCAAATGTGGATAAGAGATGGCGCTGCAGCAAATATTTAAAATCTTAATACAATAAGAGCAGTTCTAAAACGCGGTATGAAAGTTTGCGAAAATAATGTTTTAAAGTGGACGCTTTCCATACAAAACTTTAATGGACTTACGTCTGTATTGGAGATAAAAGTCTGAATAAAAACCTCGATAGGCATCTACTGCGTACTTCATTCGAGAGGAATACAGAGCACACTATCGAAGATATGAAACAAGCAGATGCATTACGAATTCAGCTTCCAATGCCGCGTGTGTTCGGGCAGCTTCGCGCGGCGCCGCAACGTGGCGAGACATCTACTGCGCGTGCACAACCTGCCGCCAGACCAACACCACATCGACAGGAGGAAAATTGCGTAGACAAAGATGTGAAACAAATACTAACGAATTAAAAAAAACTATCAAAAATGTTCTAAACTAAAACTATTTCAGTGTTCGTACATTTCAGTCTTCAATTATCATAAGTAGGCTGGTGAAATAAAGCTACCCCTCTGTAGCTTCATACCTATACACACACAAATCACGCCTTAAACCCTTGCGGGGTAGGCAGAGCGTCAACGAGAGATACCGTTAAGCGAGATGGTGAAATAACGCTACCAAAAGAATTCGAAAATTTTAAAACTAACGCTGAAAATTTTAGAAATAAAATTAACGCTGAGGATCGATCCCGCGTCTTTCAGTTATGGAGGTAGACTACTTAACATTTACGCCAAAGCTACCGATAAGTGGGCGTGTGAAATAGAGCTACACCTCCGTAGCCTAATACATACATACGTACATACACAAATCACGCCTTTATCCCTTGCGGGGTAGGCAGAGCGTCAACAGTCGTAAAACTACGTCGCTAACGCCACATCTGTCAAATATTTGAGGACACTAGCACACATCATCATCATCATCTTCCTGCCCTTATCCCAATTACTTGGGGTCGGCGCAACACGTTTTGTTGAACACAAAATCGTGTTGCAAAGGATTCGGTTCAATTTTACGACCGGCCGCCTACCAGACGTCAACCCTCCTTGGGAATGCTTTTGTGGTGTATTAACTAACCGCCACCATACGGTTGACCCTGGCTATTTGGGTCAGGTTTATCCTCGGTCGCCTCTTACGTCCCCACGGGAAGAGAGGGGTGGTGCTATTCTACTCTGCCGGCACCACACGGCCTTTGTGTTCCCAGGCGGTCACCCATCCAAGTACTGAGCTGACCGCCCGATGTTGCTTAACTTCGGCGATCGGACGAGAACCGGTGTTTTCAACATGGTATGAACGTTGGCACACATGTTAATAATAATAATATATTTTATGACAAAAGTGGAAAGTGGACAGGCTTAATTTAGACTATTTCGAAGAAAAGAAAATGAACACAAAAAAAAATCTTAGCTACTTAAGAACGCAAAGACTGCCAACACCGAGATACGATCCGGCGCATCGCCTTTTTATTGGTAGAGCGTTTAACTTTGGCGCCTCTGTCACCGTTAAGGGAAGTGTTGTAATAAAGATACCGTTACATAGTTTCAGACATACACACACACAAACATAAATCCCGCCTTTAGCCCTTGCGGGGTAGTCAGAGCGTCAATGGGCTCAGCGTGTGTGTGTGTGTGTGTGTGTGTGTGTGTGTGTGTGTGTGTGTGTGTGTGTGTGTGTGTGTGTGCGCGTGTGTGTGTGTGTGTGCGCGCGCATGTATGTTGCGCAACATTGTGTATGCACACAAAAGCTTCACGCGTGTTGCCGGCGAGCGTATCCATGTTGCGCAACATTGATTCAGCAACACTGGAATAGCTGCCAACGGTGTCGCGCAACATTGTATGTATGTTGCGCAACATTGTCTCAGCAACATTTGTTGCGCAACGTTGTATATACACAAAAGCTTCACGCGTGTTGCCGGCGAGCGTATCCATGTTGCGCAACATTGATTCAGCAACACTTGAATAGCTGTCAACGGTGTCGCGCAACATTATTTGTATGTTGCGCAACATTGTTGCAGCAACATTTGTTGCGCAACGTTATGTATATACACAAAAGCTTCACGAGTGTTGCCGGCGAGCGTATCCATGTTGCGCAACATTGTTTCAGAAACATTTGAACAGCCGTCAACAGTGTTGCGCAACATTGTATATGCACACAAATGCTTCACGTAAGTAAAAGTGGGTCGAATAAAGCCAAGAGAGTGTAGTGCACTCTACTAAATGCAAGAGGTCATTGACCGCTCGGACAAACAAAAATTAGGAAAATCATGATTTTTAAGGTGCACCGCTATTCCTCGGGTAAGGGGGGGAAGGGAAGGAAGAGGGGGGGCGAGGGGGAGGTCATTGACCTCTCATGCATAAGGTCATTGACCCGTCATGCAAGAGGTCATTGCCTCTAGTACAAACAAAAATGGGAAAATCATGATTTTTTAAGGTGCACCGCTATTCTGGGGTAAAGGGGAGAATGGGGGATGGAGGGGAGGAAGGTCATTGACCTCTCATGCATAAGGTCATTGACCCCAATGCAGAGGTCATTGACCTCTCGTACAAACAAAAATTCCGAAAATCATGATATTTTTAAGGTGCACCGCTATTCCTCGGGAAGGGGAATGGTGGGATGGAGGGAGGTCATGGACCTCTCATGCATAAGGTCATTGACCCCCAATGCAAGAGGTCATTGACCTCTCGTACAAACAAAAATTCCGAAAATCATGATATTTTTAAGGTGCACCGCTATTCCTCGGGAAGGGGGAATGGTGGGATGGAGGAGGTCATTGACCTCTCATGCATAAGGTCATTGACCCCCAATGCAAGAGGTCATTGACCTCTCGTACAAACAAAAATTCCGAAAATCATGATATTTTTAAGGTGCACCGCTATTCCTCAGGTAAGGGGAATGGTGGGATGGAGGAGGTCATTGACCTCTCATGCATAAGGTCATTGACCCCCAATGCAAGAGGTCATTGACCTCTCGTACAAACAAAATTCGAAAAATGATATTTTTAAGGTGCACCGCTATTCCTCGGGTAAGGGGGAATGGTGGGATGGAGAGGGGAGGTCATTGACCTCTCATGCATAAGGTCATTGACCCCAATGCAAGAGGTCCTTGACCTCTCGTACAAACAAAAATTCCGAAAATCAGGATATTTTTAAGGTGCACCGCTATTCCTCGGGTAAGGGGGAATGGTGGGATGGAGGGGGGGAGGTCATTGACCTCTCATGCATAAGGTCATTGACCACTCATGCAAGAGGTCATTGACCTCTCGTACAAACAAAAATTCGGAATATCATGATTTTTAAGGTGCTACGCTATTCCTCGGGTAAGGGAGGAAGGGAAGGAAGAGGGGAGGATGGGGTCATTGACCTCTCATACATAAGGTCATTGACCCCTCATGCAAGAGGTCATTGACCTCTCGTACAAACAAATATTCCGAAAATCATGATATTTTTAAGGTGCACCGCTATTCCTCGGGTAAGGGGGGGAATGGTGGGATGGAGGGGGGGGGAGGTCATTGACCTCTCATGCATAAGGTCATTGACCCCCAATGCAAGAGGTCATTGACCTCTCGTACAAACAAAAATTCCGAAAATCATGATATTTTTAAGGTGCACCGCTATTCCTCGGGTAAGGGGGAATGGTGGGATGGAGGAGGTCATTGACCTCTCATGCATAAGGTCATTGACCCCAATGCAAGAGGTCATTGACCTCTCGTACAAACAAAAATTCCGAAAATCATGATATTTTTAAGGTGCACCGCTATTCCTCGGGTAAGGGGAGGAATGGTGGGATGGAGGGGGGGAGGTCATTGACCTCTCATGCATAAGGTCATTGACCACTCATGCAAGAGGTCATTGACCTCTCGTACAAACAAAAATTCCGAAAATCATGATATTTTTAAGGTGCACCGCTATTCCTCGGGGAAGGGGGGGGAATGGTGGGATGGAGGGGGGTGAGGTCATTGACATGTAATGCATAAGGGCATTGTCCCCAATGCAAGAGGTCATTGACCTCTCGTACAAACAAATATTCCGAAAATCATGATATTTTTAAGGTGCACCGCTATTCCTCAGGTAAGGGGGATGGTGGGATGGAGGGAAGGTCATTGACCTCTCATGCATAAGGTCATTGACCCCAATGCAAGAGGTCATTGACCTCTCGTAAAACAAAATTCCGAAAATCATGATATTTTAAGGTGCACCGCTATTCCTCGGGAAGGGAATGGTGGGATGGAGGAGGTCATTGACCTCTCATGCATAAGGTCATTGACCCCCAATGCAAGAGGTCATTGACCTCTCGTACAAACAAAAATTCCGAAAATCATGATATTTTTAAGGTGCACCGCTATTCCTCAGGTAAGGGAATGGTGGGATGGAGGAGGTCATTGACCTCTCATGCATAAGGTCATTGACCCCAATGCAAGAGGTCATTGACCTCTCGTACAAACAAAAATTCCGAAAATCATGATATTTTTAAGGTGCACCGCTATTCCTCAGGTAAGGGAATGGTGGGATGGAGGGGGGGAGGTCATTGACCTCTCATGCATAAGGTCATTGACCCCCAATGCAAGAGGTCATTGACCTCTCGTACAAACAAAAATTCCGAAAATCATGATATTTTTAAGGTGCACCGCTATTCCTCGGGTAAGGGGGGGAATGGTGGGATGGAGGGGGGGAGGTCATTGACCTCTCATGCATAAGGTCATTGACCACTCATGCAAGAGGTCATTGACCTCTCGTACAAACAAAAATTCGGAATATTATGATTTTTTTAAGGTGCTGCTATTCCTCAGGTAAGGAGGGAAGGGAAGGAAGAGGGGAGGATGGGGTCATTGACCTCTCATACATAAGGTCATTGACCCCTCATGCAAGAGGTCATTGACCTCTCGTACAAACAAATATTCCGAAAATCATGATATTTTTAAGGTGCACCGCTATTCCTCAGGTAAGGGAATGGTGGGATGGAGGGAGGTCATTGACCTCTCATGCATAAGGTCATTGACACCCAATGCAAGAGGTCATTGACCTCTCGTACAAACAAAAATTCCGAAAATCATGATATTTTTAAGGTGCACCGCTATTCCTCAGGTAAGGGAATGGTGGGATGGAGGGAGGTCATTGACCTCTCATGCATAAGGTCATTGACCCCAATGCAGAGGTCATTGACCTCTCGTACAAACAAAATTCCGAAAATCAGGATATTTTAAGGAGCACCGCTATTCCTCGGGGAAGGGGGGGAATGGTGGGATGGAGGGGAGGTCATTGACCTCTCATGCATAAGGTCATTGACCACACATGCAAGAGGTCATTGACCTCTCGTACAAACAAAAATCCGAAAATCATGATATTTTTAAGGTGCACCGCTATTCCTCGGGAAGGGGGAATGGTGGGATGGAGGGGGGGAGGTCATTGACCTCTCATGCATAAGGTCATTGACCCCCAATGCAAGAGGTCATTGACCTCTCGTACAAACAAATATTCCGAAAATCATGATATTTTTAAGGTGCACCGCTATTCCTCAGGTAAGGGAATGGTGGGATGGAGGAAGGTCATTGACTCTCATGCATAAGGTCATTGACCCCAATGCAAGAGGTCATTGACCTCTCGTAAACAAAAATTCCGAAAATCATGATATTTTTAAGGTGCACCGCTATTCCTCAGGTAAGGGAATGGTGGGATGGAGGGAGGTCATTGACCTCTCATGCATAAGGTCATTGACCCCCAATGCAAGAGGTCATTGACCTCTCGTACAAACAAAAGTTCGGAATATCATGATTTTTTTAAGGTGCTACGCTATTCCTCGGGTAAGGGGAGGGAAGGGAAGGAAGAGGGGAGGGGAGAGGATGGGGTCATTGCCTCTCATGCATAAGGTCATTGACCTCATACAAGAGGTCATTGACCTCTCGTACAAACAAAAATTCGGAATATCATGATTTTTAAGGTGCACCGCTAATCCTTTTGTAAGGGGAGGGAGAAAGGGAGGTCATTGACCTGTCATGCATAAGGTCATTGACTTTCAAAAAGGGGCGTGGCATAAAGCTCAATATGGAATATCTATAAATGTAGCGAGACAGCACTAGGCAAATTCAAATTGGTGGAAAGAGACAACATTACACACCGTAAAGGGGCGTGGCCTAAAAGCTTAATGTAGATGTATAAGTGCAGCAGAGACAGCTATATGCAAATTCAAACTGGTGCGAAAGGGACAACATCTCAAACTGAAAAGGGGGCGTGGCTTAAGACCAATGTAGAATATCTGTAAGTGCAGCGAGACAGCACTATGCAAATTCAAATTGGTGCGAAAGAGACAACATTACACACGCGGAAAGGGGCGTGGCCTAAAAGCATAATGTAGATGTATAAGTGTGAGCGAGACAGCAATATGCAAATTCAAACTGGTGAGAAAGTGACGACATTACACACTAAAAATGGGGCGTGGCCTTAAAGCTCAATGTAGAATATCTATAAGTGTGAGCGAGACAGAATCATGCAAATTCAAATTGGTGCGAAAGAGACACCATAAAACACATAGAAGGGGCGTGGCCTTATAACACAATGTAGAAAATCTACAAGTTCGAGCGAGACAACACTATGCTAATTCAAATTGGTGCAGAAAGAGACAACATTACACACTCAGAAAGGGACGTGGCCTAATAGCTTAATGTAGATTATGTATAAGTGTGAGCGAGACAGCACTATGCAAATCAAACTGGTGCGAAAGGACAACATTTCACACTGAAAAGGGGGCGTGGCGTAAAAGATCAATGTAGAAATCTATAAGTGCAGCAGAGACAGCACTATGCAAATTGAAACTGGTGCGAAAGGGACAACATTTCACACTGAAAAGGGGCGTGGCCTAAAGCTCAATATCTATGAGTGCCCCCTCCAGCCCCCACTTTCCCGGGAAGGGCGGGAAATGTCAAAATTTGTTAAGGCTCCCATGCATTTAGGGCACCCATTGGTTAGGCCCCGCCCCAATTCGCACACCCCACTTCTTCCCCTTCCTCCGCACTCGAGGAGGCAGAAAATTCTCGAATTTTTTTTAAGGCGCCCTTATATTATCCATGCATTTTAGGGCGCCCATTGGTTACCGCTTCCGCTGAAAATTCACTGCTTGCATGCATAGCATACATAATTCATTAATCATAATCATATAAGTACGTACAGGTAGACAATGCTCAAATTTTTTTAATTATTCATGCATAATAATTTATTTATTTTATTTTATTATATTTGGGAGCTTACAGCTACTTTTACAATGTAATTTTAAGTTTATAAGTACTTACAAGCCAATTACAAAACTACCACATTTAAGGTACATCTGAAATTTCATGAAATCAAATATATTTTTAAAGAATAAATGGACCTATACCAATCTCTAACAGCCTCCGTAAACAAAAAATCTTGCAAAATTGGCGCCGAATTTCAAAACCATCTATAATTTTCATGCTAAATATGGCAAAATGTATTTAAGTAAGAGTAAACTCTGTCAAATACGGAACAGTTGCATGTTTACATGATCACAGTGGTATGTGTCTATATAAATGATGAATAGATCTTACGCGACTATAAATCGTACACATAACACTCTTTCTGAACGTCGTCGAAACGTCGTCAGGCTTGTTGCCAGAACTTTCAAAACATCAAGTAATTATATTTCCGTACGGCGCAGTACTCTTATCTATCTTATTTATTGCACGTGACGCCCAATTGATTTAGCTCTTTCTGCTACAAAGTGACGGGAGATTTTCGATCAAACGTGTCGATGCAGTAGTGAATTTCAAACAAATGTTAGTATTTTGTTTGTCCTCTCGGGGTTGGTATTCGTCTCGGACGGCTGTCAGGTGCGCCGCGCGCGACGTTCGGTTCGCGCGACGACCTTGAGCGATTTCGGCTTATTGGTCGCAAATGTTCGGCGCGGTCTGGCAGCACACCGAGGCGCTTTCCATAAACTTTGTGCCCCGAAATCTCGGCTCTCGGGTGGAATTTCGCTAAAATTTTTCGTATCGCTCGACAACTTCTGCCCGGCCGTCCGTCTGCCAAATTTCAGCCCTCTACGTGCAGTGATCGCTCCACAATCGCAAATACCTACTTGCGATAGTAAAATTTCATCAATACACTCGATTTGTATCCCCACCCTTAACGCGTAATGCCGTATTCTACGGTATAACGCCGACGCCTACAACACATAAGCGAGAGCAGGACAGACGCCATACAATCTGTCATATATTCTGTCTCTCTCTCGCCGGCTACCAGCTCTCTGTGAGCGCGTTACAACCGCGCGCGTTCATTTTTTCTTTCACCAAACCAAAACATGTTGTGCAGTGCAGTGACCAGCGAGTGATTTCTTCAGTATTCAATGTGCGAAAATCAAGGATCTCAAGTAGGCAGGTATGTTTTGTTTACATTATTTTGCTACTTGCATAGACGTTAATATGAGTCAGCCAGTATTTTCTCACACTTGAGGTGCTTATAGAACCGATCATCTATCTACCCAGAGCAGAGAACAAGCTGCCGATCACATTAAATGTCTCAATTAAACTCAATCGTAACATAACCTAAAAAATCGACTTAGGTACATATTTTGCCCGCCACCGCCACCACGAAGATTTGAAAATAGAACAGGCAGTCTATGTACCTACAACCACCTGTTGGTTGGTGCTAAAATTACTTCACTACTCATTTAACCTCACTTTTGTTTGATTCAATTCAATATGTCGTATTTACCTATTCCATAAAATATGCATAAGGCGGGTGATCTAGAACATAGATCTTTACCCAGCAGCGGATAGATACATTCACTAAGAAAAACCACTACCATACATTTAATAAGAACTAGCTGTTACGCGGCTTCGCCCGCGTATTCATAGGGATTTATCAATTAGTTGCGTATTGCGTGTTCTAAACGATACCACAATACTCATTACAAATATTCAAGAAACTGTATTATAGTAGTGTTATAGTATATATTCATCTTTGTATGTAGTATTAATGTATTCTCATGTCGATTTTCTGATAGGAAAAATATGTTGTTAAGGTACAAACAAACAAACAAACACTGTTTCGCATTTATATCTAATTTGTCAATTTATAATCAATTCCAGCCGACCCGTCGTTCGCAGTTAGTTGCAGCTAGCTAGCTACTGGCTAGCTACCGTGATGATGCGACGCGACGGACGGGCTACACCTATCAGACCAGGCCGGACCCCCCGGACTGGATGGATGCACAGACGGACGGACGGACGGACGGACGGACGGAACGGTACTGTAAATTATCTATTATTCATATTTTTCCTGTCTGGCGATGCACAGTAATCTGAATGACTTTCAAACTTGTCTTGTCAGTTACCCCGCAAGGTTATAATAATAATGCTTGTCACTTGTAGGTATTTTGATTCAGTGACTGTATGTACCTATAATGGATTCGATAGGTATGAACGCAACTACTATATGCATTCATTTGTTTCCAGCCCCGTTGGCAGTTCGCGGTTCACAGTCTGTTGGCATTCTGTCTGTTGACAGCTACCAGCAGTAGGACCAACACAACAACGGACCATACAAAACCAGGACAGGATGGATCCACCCACAATCCACATGGTGTGTAGTGTACGTATGTAAGTAAATATGACCTTTTTCTGCAGACAACGTTTACGCTCTGCCTACACCTACCTCGCAAGGGACATACGATACGCGTCAAGTAAGTATGTCATGTCATGTATGTATATGTATATAATGTCACGCGCGCATTTGAGGTCATTGACCCCCAATGCAAGAGGTCATTGACCTCTCGTACAAACAAAAATTCCGAAAATCATGATATTTTTAAGGTGCACCGCTATTCCTCGGGTAAGGGGAATGGTGGGATGGAGGGGGGGAGGTCATTGACCTCTCATGCATAAGGTCATTGACCCCCAATGCAAGAGGTCATTGACCTCTCGTACAAACAAAAATTCCGAAAATCATGATATTTTTAAGGTGCACCGCTATTCCTCAGGTAAGGGGAATGGTGGGATGGAGGGGAGGTCATTGACCTCTCATGCATAAGGTCATTGACCCCCAATGCAGAGGTCATTGACCTCTCGTACAAACAAAAATTCCGAAAATCATGATATTTTAAGGTGCACCGCTATTCCTCGGGTAAGGGAGGAATGGTGGGATGGAGAGGTCATTGACCTCTCATGCATAAGGTCATTGACCACTCATGCAAGAGGTCATTGACCTCTCGTACAAACAAAAATTCGGAATATTATGATTTTTAGGTGCTACGCTATTCCTCGGGTAAGGGAGGAAGGGAAGGAAGAGGGGAGGATGGGGGTCATTGACCTCTCATACATAAGGTCATTGACCCCTCATGCAAGAGGTCATTGACCTCTCGTACAAACAAATATTCCGAAAATCATGATATTTTAAGGTGCACCGCTATTCCTCGGGTAAGGGAATGGTGGGATGGAGGAAGGTCATTGACCTCTCATGCATAAGGTCATTGACCCCAATGCAAGAGGTCATTGACCTCTCGTACAAACAAAATTCCGAAAATCATGATATTTTTAAGGTGCACCGCTATTCCTCGGGTAAGGGGAATGGTGGGATGGAGGGGAGGTCATTGACCTCTCATGCATAAGGTCATTGACCCCAATGCAGAGGTCATTGACCTCTCGTACAAACAAAAATTCCGAAAATCATGATATTTTTAAGGTGCACCGCTATTCCTCGGGTAAGGGGAGGAATGGTGGGATGGAGGGGAGGTCATTGACCTCTCATGCATAAGGTCATTGACCCCTCATGCAAGAGGTCATTGACCCCTCGTACAAACAAAAATTCCGAAAATCATGATTTTTTAAGGTGCACCGCTATTCCTCGGGGAAGGGAATGGTGGGATGGAGGGGAGGTCATTGACCTCTCATGCATAAGGTCATTGACCCCAATGCAAGAGGTCATTGACCTCTCGTACAAACAAATATTCCGAAAATCATGATATTTTTAAGGTGCACCGCTATTCCTCAGGTAAGGGAATGGTGGGATGGAGGGGGGGGAAGGTCATTGACCTCTCATGCATAAGGTCATTGACCCCCAATGCAAGAGGTCATTGACCTCTCGTAAAAACAAAAATTCCGAAAATCATGATATTTTTAAGGTGCACCGCTATTCCTCGGGTAAGGGGGGGGAATGGTGGGATGGAGGGGGGGAGGTCATTGACCTCTCATGCATAAGGTCATTGACCCCCAATGCAAGAGGTCATTGACCTCTCGTACAAACAAAAGTTCGGAATATCATGATTTTTTTTAAGGTGCTACGCTATTCCTCGGGTAAGGGGAGGGAAGGGAAGGAAGAGGGGGAGGGGGGGAGAGGATGGGGGTCATTGCCCTCTCATGCATAAGGTCATTGACCCCTCATACAAGAGGTCATTGACCTCTCGTACAAACAAAAATTCGGAATATCATGATTTTTTTAAGGTGCACCGCTAATCCTTTTGTAAGGGGGGGAGGGGAGAAAAGGGGAGGTCATTGACCTGTCATGCATAAGGTCATTGACTTTCAAAAAAGGGGCGTGGCATAAAGCTCAATATGGAATATCTATAAATGTGAGCGAGACAGCACTAGGCAAATTCAAATTGGTGGGAAAGAGACAACATTACACACCGTAAAAGGGGCGTGGCCTAAAAGCTTAATGTAGATGTATAAGTGTGAGCGAGACAGCTATATGCAAATTCAAACTGGTGCGAAAGGGACAACATCTCAAACTGAAAAGGGGGCGTGGCTTAAAGACCAATGTAGAATATCTGTAAGTGCGAGCGAGACAGCACTATGCAAATTCAAATTGGTGCGAAAGAGACAACATTACACACCGTAAAAGGGGCGTGGCCTAAAAGCATAATGTAGATGTATAAGTGTGAGCGAGACAGCAATATGCAAATTCAAACTGGTGAGAAAGTGACGACATTACACACTAAAAATGGGGCGTGGCCTTAAAGCTCAATGTAGAATATCTATAAGTGTGAGCGAGACAGAATCATGCAAATTCAAATTGGTGCGAAAGAGACACCATAAAACACATAGAATGGGGGCGTGGCCTTATAACACAATGTAGAAAATCTACAAGTTCGAGCGAGACAACACTATGCTAATTCAAATTGGTGCGAAAGAGACAACATTACACACTCAGAAAGGGACGTGGCCTAATAGCTTAATGTAGATTATGTATAAGTGTGAGCGAGACAGCACTATGCAAATCCAAACTGGTGCGAAAGGGACAACATTTCACACTGAAAGGGGCGTGGCGTAAAAGATCAATGTAGGAAATCTATAAGTGCGAGCGAGACAGCACTATGCAAATTGAAACTGGTGCGAAAGGGACAACATTTCACACTGAAAAGGGGGCGTGGCCTAAAAGCTCAATATCTATGAGTGCCCCCCCCCCCCCTCCAGCCCCCCACTTTCCCGGGGAAGGGCGGAAATGTCAAAATTTTGTTAAGGCTCCCATGCATTTTAGGGCACCCATTGGTTAGGCCCCCCCGCCCCAATTCGCATTTACCCCCACTTCTTCCCCTTCCTCCGCACTCGAGGAGGCAGAAAATTCTCGAATTTTTTTTAAGGCGCCCTTATATTATCCATGCATTTTAGGGCGCCCATTGGTTACAGCTTCCGCTGAAAATTCACTGCTTGCATGCATAGCATACATAATTCATTAATCATAATCATATAAGTACGTACAGGTAGACAATGCTCAATTTTTTTAATTATTCATGCATAATAATTTATTTATTTTATTTTATTATATTTGGGGAGCTTACAGCTACTTTTACAATGTAATTTTAAGTTTATAAGTACTTACAAGCCAATTACAAAACTACCACATTTAAGGTACATCTGAAATTTCATGAAATCAAATATATTTTTAAAGAATAAATGGACCTATACCAATCTCTAACAGCCTCCGTAAACAAAAAATCTTGCAAAATTGGCGCCGAATTTCAAAACCATCTATAATTTTCATGCTAAATATGGCAAAATGTATTTAAGTAAGAGTAAACTCTGTCAAATACGGAACAGTTGCATGTTTACATGATCACAGTGGTATGTGTCTATATAAATGATGAATAGATCTTACGCGACTATAAATCGTACACATAACACTCTTTCTGAACGTCGTCGAAACGTCGTCAGGCTTGTTGCCAGAACTTTCAAAAAACATCGAAGTAATTATATTTCCGTACGGCGGCAGTACTCTTATCTATCTTATTTATTGCACGCGTGACGCGCCCAATTGATTTAGCTCTTTCTGCTACAAAGTGACGGGAGATTTTCGATCAAACGTGTCGATGCAGTAGTGAATTTCAAACAAATGTTAGTATTTTGTTTTGTCCTCTCGGGGGTTGGTATTCGTCTCGGACGGCTGTCGGGTGCGCCGCGCGCTCGATACGTTCGGTTCGCGCGACGACCTTGAGCGATTTCGGCTTATTGGTCGCAAATGTTCGGCGCGGTCTGGCAGCACACCGAGGCGCTTTCCATAGAAACTTTGTGCCCCGAAATCTCGGCTCTCGGGTGGAATTTCGCTAAAATTTTTCGTATCGCTCGACAACTTCTGCCCGGCCGTCCGTCTGCCAAATTTCAGCCCTCTACGTGCAGTGATCGCTCCACAATCGCAAATACCTACTTGCGATAGTAAAAATTTCATCAATACACTCGATTTGTATCCCACCCTTAACGCGTAATGCCGTATTCTACGGTATAACGCCGACGCCTACAACACATAAGCGAGAGCAGGACAGACGCCATACAATCTGTCATATATTCTGTCTCTCTCTCGCCGGCTACCAGCTCTCTGTGAGCGCGTTACAACCGCGCGCGTTCATTTTTTCTTTCACCAAATCAAAACATGTTGTGCAGTGCAGTGACCAGCGAGTGATTTCTTCAGTATTCAATGTGCGAAAATCAAGGATCTCAAGTAGGCAGGTATGTTTTGTTTACATTATTTTGCTTTACTTGCATAGACGTTAATATGAGTCAGCCAGTATTTTCTCACACTTGAGGTGCTTATAGAACCGATCATCTATCTACCCAGAGCAGAGAACAAGCTGCCGATCACATTAAATGTCTCAATTAAACTCAATCGTAACATAACCTAAAAAAATCGACTTAGGTACATATTTTGCGCCCGCCACCGCCACCACGAAGATTTGAAAATAGAACAGGCAGTCTATGTACCTACAACCACCTGTTGGTTGGTGCTAAAGTTACTTCACTACTCATTTAACCTCACTTTTGTTTGATTCAATTCAATATGTCGTATTTACCTATTCCATAAAATATGCATAAGGCGGGTGATCTAGAACATAGATCTTTACCCAGCAGCGGATAGATACATTCACTAAGAAAAACCACTACTGCATACATTTAATAAGAACTAGCTGTTACCCGCGGCTTCGCCCGCGTATTCATAGGGATTTATCAATTAGTTGCGTATTGCGTGTTCTAAACGATACCACAATACTCATTACAAATATTCAAGAAACTGTATTATATTAGTGTTATATTATATATTCATCTTTGTATGTAGTATTAATGTATTCTCATGTCGATTTTCTGATAGGAAAAATATGTTGTTAAGGTACAAACAAACAAACAAACACTGTTTCGCATTTATATCTAATTTGTCAATTTATAATCAATTCCAGCCGACCCGTCGTTCGCAGTTAGTTGCAGCTAGCTAGCTAGCTAGCTAGCTAGCCGTGATGATGCGACGCGACGGACGGAGCTACACCTATCAGACCAGGCCGGACCCCCCGGACTGGATGGATCCAGACGGACGGACGGACGGACGGACGGACGGAACGGTACTGTAAATTATCTATTATTCATATTTTTCCTGTCTGGCGATGCACAGTAATCTGAATGACTTTCAAACTTGTCTTGTCAGTTACCCCCGCAAGGTTATAATAATAATGCTTGTCACTTGTAGGTATTTTGATTCAGTGACTGTATGTACCTATAATGGATTCGATAGGTATGAACGCAACTACTATATGCATTCATTTGTTTCCAGCCCCGTTGGCAGTTCGCGGTTCACAGTCTGTTGGCATTCTGTCTGTTGACAGCTACCAGCAGTAGGACCAACACAACAACGGACCATACAAAACCAGGACAGGATGGATCCACCCACAATCCACATGGTGTGTAGTGTACGTATGTAAGTAAATATGACCTTTTTCTGCAGACAACGTTTACGCTCTGCCTACACCTACCTCGCAAGGGACATACGATACGCGTCAAGTAAGTATGTCATGTCATGTATGTATATGTATATAATGTCACGCGCGCCTTCATTCCTTGCGGGGTAGACAGACCGACCGGCAGCGGTAGGTAAGTCTCTGTCGCTATTATCCCTATCCCTATATAGGCAGGCGTGCGTATGTATGTAAGTATGTAATGTATACAGGAGAATACAAACTTTAGTGTGAGCACATAACTCATATGCCGCAAGGGGGTAAAATCTGTACTCTATATCAACGTTTTATATGGTTACATTTCAGGTGCAGTTGTGCGGTGCGGTGCATCCATCATCACGTCATCACGCCCCTTGTCCGTTGCGGGGTAGGCAGGCAGGCAGGCAGACCAAGTGCAGTATAAGCAACCGGCAACTAGCTACTAGGCATTAGATACAGCTGTCAGGTAATAACACACTTAACTACGCACTGCACGAATAAGTTCCATTTGACATACAGCTGTCAAACAGCCCTCCTGTACCAAAACAACATGTCATAACGTGATTATGACAGCCTGTCAAATACGAATTATTCGAGTGGCCGTACTTTACTATGATATCTTTCCCGTCGTCGGTATCGTAAGATAGTGACAACCTGTCACTATCACTACTATGGTGATGCACAGTACAGTACCTAATCTGAATGACTTTCAAACTTGTCATGGAAGTCCTACCTCGCAAGGGACATAGGCGGCGGCGGCGTGGCCAGTAGTCGTAGTCAAGTATCAAGTATCAGTATGCGAGATCAACTTACGCTGGTTTTGGCTATATGATTCACTAACAAACTACCAATGTAAGTTGAACTGACGGAGACCCCATACCGGGTTTAAGTGTGGAGTTTTCCTTCTCCAGGACCCTGATCCACTTGGGTCGGAATAAATCCCTCGGTCGGCTCTTACGACCCCCACGGGAAGAGAAGGGGTGGTGCTATTCTACTCTGCCGGCACCACACTTACATCATGAATGACATATCATAGATATTCGAGTTCTGTGAGGTTTTACATTTATTGTCATCTTTACCACTTGACATTTTGCAGCGATGACATTCTGATACTTTTCAACTTACCTGCAAGCATAATTCTTTTGATGAAATGCCGTCAAATAATAAGGGTCAGCTATCATCATCTTCCTGCCCTATGCCTGCCCTTATCCCAATTATACTTGGGGTCGGCGCAACATGTTTTGTGGGAACACGGAATCATGTTGCAAAAGGATTTGGCTTAATTTTACGACCGGCCGCCTGCCTGACTTCAACCGTCTTTGGGAATGCTATTGTAGTAATACCGACACCATTCGGTTGACCATGGTCGGCAGATATTGTTGCCAAGGTCAAAAACTCTACGTCGCCTTTTACGAAACACCCTGAGTAGAATAGGGGTGGCAGAATTCTTAGCCGCTACCACAACCAGCTATAATATAAATGAAACTTTCTATTTCAGTTTCCAATGCCGCGTGTGTTCGGGCAGCTTCGCGCGGCGCCGCAACGTGGCGAGACATCTACTGCGCGTGCACAACCTGCCGCCAGACCAACACCACATCGACAGGAGGAAAATTGTATAGACAATGATGTGAAACAAATACTAAGGAATTGAAAAAAAACTGTCAATAATGTTCTACTTTTTCAGTGTTCGTACATTTCAGTCTTCAGTTACAAGAAACCTTCAAAAATATTGAGTTGCACAAATATTATTGTTAGTTTCAAATGTGGATAAGAGATGGCGCTGCAGCGAATATTTAAAATGATAATACAAAAAGAGCAGTTCCAAAACGCGGTATGAAAGTTTGCGAAAATAATGTTTTAAGGTGGGACGCTTTCCATACATAACTTTAATGGACTTACGTCTGTATTGGAGATAAAAGTCTGAATAAAAACCTCGATAGGCATCTAGAGGATTCATTCGAGAAGAATACAGAGCACACTATCGAAGATATGAAACAAGCAGATGTATTACAATTTCAGTTTCCAATGCCGCGTGTGTTCGGGCAGCTTCGCGCGGCGCCGCAACGTGGCGAGACATCTACTGCGCGTGCACAACCTGCCGCCAGACCAACACCACATCGACAGGAGGAAAATTGCGTAGTCAAAGATGTGAAAAAAATACTAACGAATTAAAAAAACGGTCAAAATTTGTTTTAATATTTCAGTGTTCGTACATTTCAGTCTTCAAATTATCGGAAATCTACACAAATATTGAGTTGTGAAAATATTGTTAGTTTCAAATGTGGATAAGAGATGGCGCTGCAGCAAATATTTAAAATCTTAATACAATAAGAGCAGTTCTAAAACGCGGTATGAAAGTTTGCGAAAATAATGTTTTAAAGTGGGACGCTTTCCATACAAAACTTTAATGGACTTACGTCTGTATTGGAGATAAAAGTCTGAATAAAAACCTCGATAGGCATCTACTGCGTACTTCATTCGAGAGGAATACAGAGCACACTATCGAAGATATGAAACAAGCAGATGTATTACAATTTCAGTTTCCAATGCCGCGTGTGTTCGGGCAGCTTCGCGCGGCGCCGCAACGTGGCGAGACATCTACTGCGCGTGCACAACCTGCCGCCAGACCAACACCACATCGACAGGAGGAAAATTGCATAGACAATGATGTGAAAAAAATACTAACGAATTAAAAAAAACTATCAAAAATGTTCTAAACTAAAACTATTTCAGTGTTCGTACATTTCAGTCTTCAATTATCATAAGTAGGCTGGTGAAATAAAGCTACCCCTCTGTAGCTTCATACCTATACACACACAAATCACGCCTTAAACCCTTGCGGGGTAGGCAGAGCGTCAACGAGAGATACCGTTAAGCGAGATGGTGAAATAACGCTACCAAAAGAATTCGAAAATTTTAAAACTAACGCTGAAAATTTTAAAAATAAAATTAACGCTGAGGATCGATCCCGCGTCTTTCAGTTATGGAGGTAGACTACTTAACATTTACGCCAAAGCTACCGATAAGTGGGCGTGTGAAATAGAGCTACACCTCCGTAGCCTAATACATACATACGTACATACACAAATCACGCCTTTATCCCTTGCGGGGTAGGCAGAGCGTCAACAGTCGTAAAACTACGTCGCTAACGCCACATCTGTCAAATATTTGAGGGACACTATAGCACACATCATCATCATCATCTTCCTGCCCTTATCCCAATTACTTGGGGTCGGCGCAACACGTTTTGTTGAACACAAAATCGTGTTGCAAAGATTTACGACCGGCCGCCTACCAGACGTCAACCCTCCTTGGGAATGCTTTTGTGGTGGCGGTGTTTTCAACATGGTATGAACGTTGGCACACATGTTAATAATAATAATATATTTTATGACAAAAGTGGAAAGTGGACAGGCTTAATTTAGACTATTTCGAAGAAAAGAAAATGAACACAAAAAAATCTTAGCTACTTAAGAACGCAAAGACTGCCAACACCGAGATACGATCCGGCGCCTCGCCGTTTTATAGGTAGAGCGTTTAACTTTCGCGCCGCAGACACCGTTAAGGAAGTGTTGAAATAAAGCTACCGTTCCATAGTTTCATACATACATACACACAAACATAAATCACGCCTTTAGCCTTGCGGGTAGGCAGAGCGTCAACGGGCGTAAAAGTGCGTGTGTGTGCGCGTGTGTGTGTGTGTGTGTGTGTGTGTGTGTGTGTGTGTGTGTGTGTGTGTGTGTGTGTGTGTGTGTGCGCGCGTGTGTGTGTGTGTGTGTGCGCGCGCATGTATGTTGCGCAACATTGTGTATGCACACAAAAGCTTCACGCGTGTTGCCGGCGAGCGTATCCATGTTGCGCAACATTGATTCAGCAACACTGGAATAGCTGCCAACGGTGTCGCGCAACATTGTATGTATGTTGCGCAACATTGTCTCAGCAACATTTGTTGCGCAACGTTGTATATATACACAAAAGCTTCACGCGTGTTGCCGGCGAGCGTATCCATGTTGCGCAACATTGATTCAGCAACACTTGAATAGCTGTCAACGGTGTCGCGCAACATTATTTGTATGTTGCGCAACATTGTTGCAGCAACATTTGTTGCGCAACGTTATGTATATACACAAAAGCTTCACGCGTGTTGCCGGCGAGCGTATCCATGTTGCGCAACATTGTTTCAGAAACATTTGAACAGCCGTCAACAGTGTTGCGCAACATTGTATATGCACACAAATGCTTCACGTAAGTAAAAAGTGGGTCGAATCAAGCCAAGAGCGTGTCGGGCACTCTCATATATGCAAAAGGTCATTGACCTCTCGAACAAACAAAAATTCGGAATATCATGATTTTTTAAGGTGCACCGCTATTCCTCGGGTAAGGGGGGAAGGGAAGGAAGAGGGGGGGCGAGGGGGAGGTCATTGACCTCTCATGCATAAGGTCATTGACCCGTCATGCAAGAGGTCATTGGCCTCTAGTACAAACAAAAAATGGGAAAATCATGATTTTTTTAAGGTGCACCGCTATTCCTGGGGTAAAGGGGGGAATGGGAGGACGGAGGGGGAGGAGAGGTCATTGACCTCTAATGCATAAGGTCATTGACCTCTAATGCATTAGGTCATTGACCTCTCGTACAAACAAAAATTCGGAGAATCATGAATTTTTAAGGTGCACCGCTAACCGTTGGGTAAGGGGGGGGGGAGGTCATTGACCTCTCATGCATAAGGTCATTGACCCCCAATGCAAGAGGTCATTGACCTCTCGTACAAACAAAAATTCGGAATATCATGATTTTTTTTAGGTGCACCGCTATTCCTTGGGTAAAGGGGGGGGGGGGGCAAATAGGGGGACAGAGGGGGAGGGGAAGTCAATGACCTCTTATGCATAAGGTCATTGACCCCCCATGCAAAAGGTCATTGACCTCTAGTACAAACAAAAAATCGGAAAATCATGATTTTTTTTAGGTGCACCGCTATTCCTTGGGTAAAGGGGGGCAATGGGGGGATGGAGGGGGAGGTCATTGACCTCTAATGCATAAGGTCATTGACCCCCCATGCAAGAGGTCATTGACCTCAAGTACAAACAAAAAATGGGAAAATCATGATATTTTTAAGATGCACCGCTATTTCTGGGGTAAAGGGGGAGAATGGGGGGATGGAGGGGGGGAGGTCATTGACCTCTCATGCATAAGGTCATTGACCCCAATGCGAGGTCATTGACCTCTCGTACAAACAAAAATTCCGAAAATCATGATATTTTTAAGGTGCACCGCTATTCCTCGGGTAAGGGGGGGAATGGTGGGTTTGGGGGGGGGGGGGTAGAGATCATTGACCTCTCATGCATAAGGTCATTGCCCCTCATTGACCTCTCGTACAAACAAAAATTCCGAAAATCATGATATTTTTAAGGTGCACCGCTATTCCTCGGGGAAGGGGGGGGAATGGTGGGATGGAGGGGGGGAGGTCATTGACCTCTCATGCATAAGGTCATTGACCCCCAATGCAAGAGGTCATTGACCTCTCGTACAAACAAAATTCCGAAAATCATGATATTTTAAGGTGCACCGCTATTCCTCGGGGAAGGGGAATGGTGGGATGGAGGAGGTCATTGACCTCTCATGCATAAGGTCATTGACCCCCAATGCAAGAGGTCATTGACCTCTCGTACAAACAAAAATTCCGAAAATCATGATATTTTTAGGTGCACCGCTATTCCTCAGGTAAGGAATGGTGGGATGGAGGGGAGGTCATTGACCTCTCATGCATAAGGTCATTGACCCCAATGCAAGAGGTCATTGACCTCTCGTACAAACAAAAATTCCGAAAATCATGATATTTTTAAGGTGCACCGCTATTCCTCGGGTAAGGGGAATGGTGGGATGGAGGAGGTCATTGACCTCTCATGCATAAGGTCATTGACCCCAATGCAAGAGGTCATTGACCTCTCGTACAAACAAAAATTCGAAAATCATGATATTTTTAAGGTGCACCGCTATTCCTCAGGTAAGGGAGGAATGGTGGGATGGAGGAGGTCATTGACCTCATGCATAAGGTCATTGACCACTCATGCAGAGGTCATTGACCTCTCGTACAAACAAAAATTCGGAATATTATGATTTTTTAAGGTGCTGCACGCTATTCCTCAGGTAAGGGAGGGAAGGGAAGGAAGAGGGGAGGAGGATGGGGTCATTGACCTCTCATACATAAGGTCATTGACCCCTCATGCAAGAGGTCATTGACCTCTCGTACAAACAAATATTCCGAAAATCATGATATTTTTAAGGTGCACCGCTATTCCTCGGGTAAGGGGGGGAATGGTGGGATGGAGGGGGGGGAAGGTCATTGACCTCTCATGCATAAGGTCATTGACCCCAAATGCAAGAGGTCATTGACCTCTCGTACAAACAAAAATTCCGAAAATCATGATATTTTTATGGTGCACCGCTATTCCTCAGGTAAGGGGAATGGTGGGATGGAGGAGGTCATTGACCTCTCATGCATAAGGTCATTGACCCCCAATGCAAGAGGTCATTGACCTCTCGTACAAACAAAAATTCCGAAAATCATGATATTTTTAAGGTGCACCGCTATTCCTCGGGTAAGGGGAGGAATGGTGGGATGGAGGGAGGTCATTGACCTCTCATGCATAAGGTCATTGACCACTCATGCAAGAGGTCATTGACCTCTCGTACAAACAAAAATTCCGAAAATCATGATATTTTTAAGGTGCACCGCTATTCCTCGGGGAGGGGAATGGTGGGATGGAGGGAGGTCATTGACCTCTCATGCATAAGGTCATTGACCCCAATGCAAGAGGTCATTGACCTCTCGTACAAACAAATATTCCGAAAATCATGATATTTTTAAGGTGCACCGCTATTCCTCAGGTAAGGGGAATGGTGGGATGGAGGGAAGGTCATTGACCTCTCATGCATAAGGTCATTGACCCCAATGCAAGAGGTCATTGACCTCTCGTAAAACAAAAATTCCGAAAATCATGATATTTTAAGGTGCACCGCTATTCCTCGGGAAGGGGAATGGTGGGATGGGGGAGGTCATTGACCTCTCATGCATAAGGTCATTGACCCCCAATGCAAGAGGTCATTGACCTCTCGTACAAACAAATATTCCGAAAATCATGATATTTTTAAGGTGCACCGCTATTCCTCGGGGAAGGGGGGGGAATGGTGGGATGGAGGGGGGGAGGTCATTGACCTCTCATGCATAAGGTCATTGACCCCCAATGCAAGAGGTCATTGACCTCTCGTACAAACAAAAATTCCGAAAATCATGATATTTTTAAGGTGCACCGCTATTCCTCGGGTAAGGGGGGGAATGGTGGGATGGAGGGGGGGAGGTCATTGACCTCTCATGCATAAGGTCATTGACCCCCAATGCAAGAGGTCATTGACCTCTCGTACAAACAAAAATTCCGAAAATCATGATATTTTTAAGGTGCACCGCTATTCCTCGGGTAAGGGGGAGGAATGGTGGGATGGAGGGGGGGAGGTCATTGACCTCTCATGCATAAGGTCATTGACCACTCATGCAAGAGGTCATTGACCTCTCGTACAAACAAAAATTCGGAATATTATGATTTTTTTAAGGTGCTACGCTATTCCTCGGGTAAGGGGAGGGAAGGGAAGGAAGAGGGGGAGGGGATGGGGGTCATTGACCTCTCATACATAAGGTCATTGACCCCTCATGCAAGAGGTCATTGACCTCTCGTACAAACAAATATTCCGAAAATCATGATATTTTTAAGGTGCACCGCTATTCCTCGGGTAAGGGAATGGTGGGATGGGGGAAGGTCATTGACCTCTCATGCATAAGGTCATTGACCCCCAATGCAAGAGGTCATTGACCTCTCGTACAAACAAAAATTCCGAAAATCATGATATTTTTAAGGTGCACCGCTATTCCTCAGGTAAGGGGAATGGTGGGATGGAGGAGGTCATTGACCTCTCATATAAGGTCATTGACCCCCAATGCAAGAGGTCATTGACCTCTCGTACAAACAAAAATTCCGAAAATCATGATATTTTAAGGTGCAACGCTATTCCTCGGGTAAGGAGGAATGGTGGGATGGAGGGAGGTCATTGACCTCTCATGCATAAGGTCATTGACCACTCATGCAAGAGGTCATTGACCTCTCGTACAAACAAAATTCCGAAAATCATGATATTTTTAAGGTGCACCGCTATTCCTCGGGGAAGGGAATGGTGGGATGGAGGAGTCATTGACCTCTCATGCATAAGGTCATTGACCCCCAATGCAAGAGGTCATTGACCTCTCGTACAAACAAATATTCCGAAAATCATGATATTTTTAAGGTGCACCGCTATTCCTCGGGTAAGGGGGGGAATGGTGGGATGGAGGGGGGGGAAGGTCATTGACCTCTCATGCATAAGGTCATTGACCCCCAATGCAAGAGGTCATTGACCTCTCGTAAAAACAAAAATTCCGAAAATCATGATATTTTTAAGGTGCACCGCTATTCCTCGGGTAAGGGAATGGTGGGATGGAGGGGGGGAGGTCATTGACCTCTCATGCATAAGGTCATTGACCCCCAATGCAAGAGGTCATTGACCTCTCGTACAAACAAAAGTTCGGAATATCATGATTTTTTTTAAGGTGCTACGCTATTCCTCGGGTAAGGGGAGGGAAGGGAAGGAAGAGGGGGAGGGGGGGAGAGGATTGGGGTCATTGCCCTCTCATGCATAAGGTCATTGACCCCTCATACAAGAGGTCATTGACCTCTCGTACAAACAAAAATTCGGAATATCATGATTTTTTTAAGGTGCACCGCTAATCCTTTTGAAAAGGGAGGTCATTGACCTGTCATGCATAAGGTCATTGACTTTCAAAAAGGGCGTGGCATAAAGCTCAATATGGAATATCTATAAATGTGAGCGAGACAGCACTAGGCAAATTCAAATTGGTGGGAAAGAGACAACATTACACACCGTAAAAGGGGCGTGGCCTAAAAGCTTAATGTAGATGTATAAGTGTGAGCGAGACAGCTATATGCAAATTCAAACTGGTGCGAAAGGGACAACATCTCAAACTGAAAAGGGGGCGTGGCTTAAAGACCAATGTAGAATATCTGTAAGTGCGAGCGAGACAGCACTATGCAAATTCAAATTGGTGCGAAAGAGACAACATTACACACCGTAAAAGGGTACGTGGCCTAAAAGCATAATGTAGATGTATAAGTGTGAGCGAGACAGCAATATGCAAATTCAAACTGGTGAAAGAGACAACATTACACACCGTAAAAGGGGCGTGGCCTTAAAGCTCAATGTAGAATATCTATAAGTGTGAGCGAGACAGAATCATGCAAATTCAAATTGGTGCGAAAGAGACACCATAAAACACATAGAAGGGCGTGGCCTTATATAACAATGTAGAATATCTTCAAGTTCGAGCGAGACAACACTATGCTAATTCAAATTGGTGCGAAAGAGACAACATTACACACTCAGAAAGGGACGTGGCCTAATAGCTTAATGTAGATTATGTATAAGTGTGAGCGAGACAGCACTATGCAAATCCAACTGGTGCGAAAGGGACAACATTTCACACTGAAAAGGGGCGTGGCGTAAAAGATCAATGTAGGAAATCTATAAGTGCAGGCAGACAGCACTATGCAAATTGAAACTGGTGCGAAAGGGACAACATTTCACACTGAAAAGGGGCGTGGCCTAAAGCTCAATATCTATGAGTGCCCCCTCCAGCCCCCCTTTCCGGGAAGGGCGGGAAATGTCAAAATTTGTTAAGGCTCCCATGCATTTTAGGGCACCCATTGGTTAGGCCCCCGCCCCAATTCGCATTTACCCCCACTTCTTCCCTTCCTCCGCACTCGAGGCAGAAAATTCTCGATTTTTTTTAAGGCGCCCTTATATTATCCATGCATTTTAGGGCGCCCATTGGTTACCGCTTCCGCTGAAAATTCACTGCTTGCATGCATAGCATACATAATTCATTAATCATAATCATATAAGTACGTACAGGTAGACAATGCTCAATTTTTTAATTATTCATGCATAATAATTTATTTATTTTATTTTATTATATTTGGGAGCTTACAGCTACTTTTAAGAGTAAACTCTGTCAAATACGGAACAGTTGCATGTTTACATGATCACAGTGGTATGTGTCTATAGCCGTGATGGCCATAAATAATAAGATTAGCTTGGTACGGGACTTCTTTTATTGAGCGTCTTCGTCTTCTTTTATTCTTTTATTGGTTGGGGATGGTTTATTAGTATTTACGGCATTAATGGCGTAAGGGGAAGGGGGGATATATGGTTGATAGTTAGGATTGGTAGTGTTTTTATTTGGGTTAGACGGAGAAGGAGTAGTATTGAAGTAATCTTGGGAGTGATTGTTGACGTGAAGCCTTGACCCTTAAAAATGAATCTTTTAAGGTCTGTTTGGTATTTGTTATTGTTGTTTGCTATTGTGTTCAATTTTTCGGTAAGTGTTTTCGAAATAGGTGTTTGCGGGGTTAAGATTTACGCTGCTGGTTTGTGCCGAGCAGTATGTGTGGAGGAAGATTAGGTTAATAAGTTGTTGTATTGTGTTTCTAGCTCTCTTAATCGTTTGAATAGGTCGTTATGGTAGTTAGTTGTTCGTTTGTAATGTCTTCAGATTCAAGGTTAATAGGTTGAATCTGAGCTTAGTGTGTGTAATGTAAGGTGGTATTTTATTTTTCCTATTAGCAAAACTTAGTAGGCTAGCTTCTATTAAGTTAAGGCATTTAGTTATATCTCGGATATCGGTATCGAGATTGTTTGGGCTAGTTTGGTTTATTGCCTGATTGGAAGTTATTGCTTGGGCTAATAATTGCTGGAGAGTTTCTACAGTTTGGTTCTGGTTGATTTCGATGTTTCTGATTCTTAATTCATATTGGAGTTCAGGTTTATTTAGGTAATTATAGTTTTCCATTGTAGTGTTTTATTATGAAGGAAAAGAAACAAAGTTTGTATTTAAAAACTTTGAAGTAAATTTTAAAATAAAATTGACACTAGCTGAATTGCTCGTGGGCAAAAGTCGAAGTTATTAACTAATACTTGACGTTGGCAAAATCCGGTTTTTATCGCGTTATTTAGTGGACGTATTGTCACTGTTGGACATTCAGTTTTATGAAATAAGGGTCATCTGTACAGCTAAGGAAAACAGAGTGGGATTACTTATCAAGGATAGTGTGTGTGTAGTGTTTGATGTGTAATTTAGTTTTTGGGGTGTGAAAGGGTGAAAGTTTTATGCCAGTTACTTTTTGCCGAAATTAGGTCAGGGTGCCGATGCCCGTTTTAGAATTTTGAAAAATAAGCTAGTTGATGGGGTATGAGATGGGGTATGTATTGAGTTGTGGTTGGAGGTCTGGCTGTCGGTCTCGAAGACCTGCAGAGCCCCGCTAACTACTCGTATGTCCAATTCTAGGATATTGTCTAGGATTGGTGTGAATTATATCTCCGAGTGAAAGATGACTTTCGTCTAAATCCTACACTCGAAAGATATTGTTAGCTACCAATGGGTAGCCGTGATAGTGTCTATTGTTTTTATTTTGGGGTGTAACGATTTGATTTGTGTTCTGTTGGTGTACTGTTGATATGATGATGATAATGGAATTTGTTACAGATTTATTTATTTATTTACAGAGTTGGACGTCGCGGTTCTGGGTGGCTGACCTTATTATTATAAGATTGGAATTGAAATTGGAGGACTGCAAAGTTTACTATCTTGTACTATTTGCCTATTAAATTACCTAATAAATGAATGTGATTATTTGGATTCTTTTTATTTGCCAAATGGGTCGAAAATAAGATAGGATAATTTTGAATTTTTGGTAGTGTGAATTTGATGATGATGATGATGAACACAAAAGGTAACACAATTAAGTGAAACAAAATAAATAAAATATCTTGATGTTGAGGTGGTCTTGGTGGGTATCTTCTGTCTTGAGTTGTTCTTGTTGGGTAGAGGATCTCAGGGTGGCAGTGGGTCTTGAAGTAACCGGGGCTTCTACCGCGTTGGCGCCAATATGGCCGCGAGGGCCATAAATAATAGGATTAACTTCAATGGATGATCTTTATTCAAAGATATGGACCCTGCAGACGTAACAAACATTAACACACTGTGATGTTGGGTATAGGTGAACAGATGGTTATCAGGAATGATTTGAGGCTTACCTTGGTGGGTCCATTAATGTATCACAAAATATATAAGATAGACAAAATGTTCACTTTCACTTTTGGACTGTTTCGCGAACTTCACTTGTTTAAATACAGTTGCAAAAATATGCGAAAGTACAAATTAAAAACCATAGGTGTTGACTTTACACCGTCAGTTAGAGAGGTATTAAAAAAGCCAAGAACAGTGACGTTTCGGTGCCGTGTTCCAAATTTAAGTTATAAAATGATTCGAAAAAGGGAGATGTGAGGGTGGCTTAGGGAGGATGTCCATGCAGAGTTTGCACTCTGCTACATGTCTATATAAATGATGAATAGATCTTACGCGACTATAAATCGTACACATAACACTCTTTCTGAACGTCGTCGAAACGTCGTCAGGCTTGTTGCCAGAACTTTCAAAAAACATCGAAGTAATTATATTTCCGTACGGCGGCAGTACTCTTATCTATCTTATTTATTGCACGCGTGACGCGCCCAATTGATTTAGCTCTTTCTGCTACAAAGTGACGGGAGATTTTCGATCAAACGTGTCGATGCAGTAGTGAATTTCAAACAAATGTTAGTATTTTGTTTTGTCCTCTCGGGGGTTGGTATTCGTCTCGGACGGCTGTCGGGTGCGCGCGCGCTGATACGTTCGGTTCGCGCGACGACCTTGAGCGATTTCGGCTTATTGGTCGCAAATGTTCGGCGCGGTCTGGCAGCACACCGAGGCGCTTTCCATAAACTTTGTGCCCCGAAATCTCGGCTCTCGGGTGGAATTTCGCTAAAATTTTTCGTATCGCTCGACAACTTCTGCCCGGCCGTCCGTCTGCCAAATTTCAGCCCTCTACGTGCAGTGATCGCTCCACAATCGCAAATACCTACTTGCGATAGTAAAAATTTCATCAATACACTCGATTTGTATCCACCCCACCCTTAACGCGTAATGCCGTATTCTACGGTATAACGCCGACGCCTACAACACATAAGCGAGAGCAGGACAGACGCCATACAATCTGTCATATATTCTGTCTCTCTCGCCGGCTACCAGCTCTCTGTGAGCGCGTTACAACCGCGCGCGTTCATTTTTTCTTTCACCAAATCAAAACATGTTGTGCAGTGCAGTGACCAGCGAGTGATTTCTTCAGTATTCAATGTGCGAAAATCAAGGATCTCAAGTAGGCAGGTATGTTTTGTTTACATTATTTTGCTTTACTTGCATAGACGTTAATATGAGTCAGCCAGTATTTTCTCACACTTGAGGTGCTTATAGAACCGATCATCTATCTACCCAGAGCAGAGAACAAGCTGCCGATCACATTAAATGTCTCAATTAAACTCAATCGTAACATAACCTAAAATCGACTTAGGTACATATTTTGCGCCCGCCACCGCCACCACGAAGATTTGAAAATAGAACAGGCAGTCTATGTACCTACAACCACCTGTTGGTTGGTGCTAAAGTTACTTCACTACTCATTTAACCTCACTTTTGTTTGATTCAATTCAATATGTCGTATTTACCTATTCCATAAAATATGCATAAGGCGGGTGATCTAGAACATAGATCTTTACCCAGCAGCGGATAGATACATTCACTAAGAAAAACCACTACTGCATACATTTAATAAGAACTAGCTGTTACCGCGGCTTCGCCCGCGTATTCATAGGATTTATCAATTAGTTGCGTATTGCGTGTTCTAAACGATACCACAATACTCATTACAAATATTCAAGAAACTGTATTATATTAGTGTTATATTATATATTCATCTTTGTATGTAGTATTAATGTATTCTCATGTCGATTTTCTGATAGGAAAAATATGTTGTTAAGGTACAAACAAACAAACAAACACTGTTTCGCATTTATATCTAATTTGTCAATTTATAATCAATTCCAGCCGACCCGTCGTTCGCAGTTAGTTGCAGCTAGCTAGCTGGCTAGCTAGCTAATGCCGTGATGATGCGACGCGACGGACGGAGCTACACCTATCAGACCAGGCCGGACCCCCCCCGGACTGGATGGATGCACAGACGGACGGACGGACGGACGGACGGACGGAACGGTACTGTAAATTATCTATTATTCATATTTTTCCTGTCTGGCGATGCACAGTAATCTGAATGACTTTCAAACTTGTCTTGTCAGTTACCCCGCAAGGTTATAATAATAATGCTTGTCACTTGTAGGTATTTTGATTCAGTGACTGTATGTACCTATAATGGATTCGATAGGTATGAACGCAACTACTATATGCATTCATTTGTTTCCAGCCCCGTTGGCAGTTCGCGGTTCACAGTCTGTTGGCATTCTGTCTGTTGACAGCTACCAGCAGTAGGACCAACACAACAACGGACCATACAAAACCAGGACAGGATGGATCCACCCACAATCCACATGGTGTGTAGTGTACGTATGTAAGTAAATATGACCTTTTTTCTGCAGACAACGTTTACGCTCTGCCTACACCTACCTCGCAAGGGACATACGATACGCGTCAAGTAAGTATGTCATGTCATGTATGTATATGTATATAATGTCACGCGCGCCTTCATTCCTTGCGGGGTAGACAGACCGACCGGCAGCGGTAGGTAAGTCTCTGTCGCTATTATCCCTATCCCTATATAGGCAGGCGTGCGTATGTATGTAAGTATGTAATGTATACAGGAGAATACAAACTTTAGTGTGAGCACATAACTCATATGCCGCAAGGTGAAAAATAAGTACTCTATATCAACTTTTTATATTGTTACATTTCAGGTGCAGTTGTGCGGTGCGGTGCATCCATCATCACGTCATCACGCCCTTGTCCGTTGCGGGGTAGGCAGGCAGGCAGGCAGACCAAGTGCAGTATAAGCAACCGGCAACTAGCTACTAGGCATTAGATACAGCTGTCAGGTAATAACACACTTAACTACGCACTGCACGAATAAGTTCCATTTGACATACAGCTGTCAAACAGCCCTCCTGTACCAAAACAACATGTCATAACGTGATTATGACAGCCTGTCAAATACGAATTATTCGAGTGGCCGTACTTTACTATGATATCTTTCCCGTCGTCGGTATCGTAAGATAGTGACAACCTGTCACTATCACTACTATGGTGATGCACAGTACAGTACCTAATCTGAATGACTTTCAAACTTGTCATGGAAGTCCTACCTCGCAAGGGACATAGGCGGCGGCGGCGTGGCCAGTAGTCGTAGTCAAGTATCAAGTATCAGTATGCGAGATCAACTTACGCTGGTTTTGGCTATATGATTCACTAACAAACTACCAATGTAAGTTGAACTGACGGAGACCCCATACCGGGTTTAAGTGTGGAGTTTTCCTTCTCCAGGACCCTGATCCACTTTTGGGTCGGAATAAATCCCCTCGGTCGGCTCTTACGACCCCCACGGGAAGAAAAGGGGTGGTGCTATTCTACTCTGCCGGCACCACACTTACATCATGAATGACATATCATAGATATTCGAGTTCTGTGAGGTTTTACATTTATTGTCATCTTTACCACTTGACATTTTGCAGCGATGACATTCTGATACTTTTCAACTTACCTGCAAGCATAATTCTTTTGATGAAATGCCGTCAAATAATAAGGGTCAGCTATCATCATCTTCCTGCCCTATGCCTGCCCTTATCCCAATTATACTTGGGGTCGGCGCAACATGTTTTGTGGGAACACGGAATCATGTTGCAAAAGGATTTGGCTTAATTTTACGACCGGCCGCCTGCCTGACTTCAACCGTCTTTGGGAATGCTATTGTAGTAATACCGACACCATTCGGTTGACCATGGTCGGCAGATATTGTTGCCAAGGTCAAAAACTCTACGTCGCCTTTTACGAAACACCCTGAGTAGAATAGGGGTGGCAGAATTCTTAGCCGCTACCACAACCAGCTATAATATAAATGAAACTTTCTATTTCAGTTTCCAATGCCGCGTGTGTTCGGGCAGCTTCGCGCGGCGCCGCAACGTGGCGAGACATCTACTGCGCGTGCACAACCTGCCGCCAGACCAACACCACATCGACAGGAGGAAAATTGTATAGACAAAGATGTGAAACAAATACTAAGGAATTAAAAAAAACTGTCAAAAATGTTTTAATATTTCAGTGTTCGTACATTTCAGTCTTCAATTATCGGAAACCTATACAAATATTGAGTTGGGAAAATATTATTGTTAGTTTCAAACGCGGATAAGAGATGACGCTGCAGCAAATATTTAAAATGATAATACAAAAAGGGCAGTTCCAAAACGCGGTATGAAAGTTTGCGAAAATATGTTTTGCTTTCCATGCAAAACTTCAATGGACTTACGTCTGTATTGGAGATAAAAGTCTGAATAAAAACCTCGATAGGCATCTAGAGGATTCATTCGAGAGGAATACAGAGCACACTATCAAAGATATGAAACAAGCAGATGCATTACAATTTCAGTTTCCAATGCCGCGTGTGTTCGGGCAGCTTCGCGCGGCGCCGCAACGTGGCGAGACATCTACTGCGCGTGCACAACCTGCCGCCAGACCAACACCACATCGACAGGAGGAAAATTGTATAGACGCAACAAACTTAGAGAAGGAATACAGAGTAAACTATCAAAGATATGAAACAAGTAGATAAATAAATAAATAAATAAATAAATATCCCTGGACGAGACACACAGCGCCATCTAGCCCCAAACTAAGCAAAGCTTGTACTATGGGAGCTAGACAACTGAAATTAATAATACATATATACTTTTTTTATTTTGTAATAAATAAATACATATTATACATAGAAAACACCCAGACTAAACACAAATATTTGAAAATTGACTTTACAAACATTTGTGCCTGGTGGGAATCGAACCCACGACCCTTGGCGTAGAAGGCAGGGGTACTATCCACTACGCCATCGGGACAGTCAAGATGCATTACAATTTCAGTTTCCAATGCCGCGTGTGTTCGGGCAGCTTCGCGCGGCGCCGCAACGTGGCGAGACATCTACTGCGCGTGCACAACCTGCCGCCAGACCAACACCACATCGACAGGAGGAAAATTGCGTAGTCAAAGATGTGAAACAAATACCAAGGAATTGAAAAAACTGTCAAAAATGTTCTAAACTAAAACTATTTCAGTGTTCGTACATTTCAGTCTTCAATTATCGGAAACCTATACAAATATTTAGGTGTGAAAATATTATTGTTAGTTTCAAATGTGGATAAGAGATGGCGCTGCAGCAAATATTTAAAATGATAATACAAAAAGAGCAGTTCCAAAACGCGGTATGAAAGTTTGCGAAAATAATGTTTTAAGGTGGGACGCTTTCCATACAAAACTTTAATGGACTTACGTCTGTATTGGAGATAAAAGTCTGAATAAAAACCTCGATAGGCATCTACTGCGTACTTCATTCGAGAGGAATACAGAGCACACTATCGAAGATATGAAACAAGCAGATGTATTACAATTTCAGTTTCCAATGCCGCGTGTGTTCGGGCAGCTTCGCGCGGCGCCGCAACGTGGCGAGACATCTACTGCGCGTGCACAACCTGCCGCCAGACCAACACCACATCGACAGGAGGAAAATTGCATAGACAAAGATGTGAAACAAATACTAACGAATTAAAAAAAACTATCAAAAATGTTCTAAACTAAAACTATTTCAGTGTTCGTACATTTCAGTCTTCAATTATCATAAGTAGGCTGGTGAAATAAAGCTACCCCTCTGTAGCTTCATACCTATACACACACAAATCACGCCTTAAACCCTTGCGGGGTAGGCAGAGCGTCAACGAGAGATACCGTTAAGCGAGATGGTGAAATAACGCTACCAAAAGAATTCGAAAATTTTAAAACTAACGCTGAAAATTTTAAAAATAAAATTAACGCTGAGGATCGATCCCGCGTCTTTCAGTTATGGAGGTAGACTACTTAACATTTACGCCAAAGCTACCGATAAGTGGGCGTGTGAAATAGAGCTACACCTCCGTAGCCTAATACATACATACGTACATACACAAATCACGCCTTTATCCCTTGCGGGGTAGGCAGAGCGTCAACAGTCGTAAAACTACGTCGCTAACGCCACATCTGTCAAATATTTGAGGGACACTATAGCACACATCATCATCATCATCTTCCTGCCCTTATCCCAATTACAGGGTCGGCGCAACACGTTTTATTGAACACAAAATCGTGTTGCAAAGGATTCGGTTCAATTTTACGACCGGCCGCCTACCAGACGTCAACCCTCCTTGGGAATGCTTTTGTGGTGTATTAACTAACCGCCACCATACGGTTGACCCTGGCTATTTGGGTCGGGTTTATCCCTCGGTCGCCTCTTACGTCCCCCACGGGAAGGAGGGGTGGTGCTATTCTACTCTGCCGGCACCACACGGCCTTTGTGTTCCCAGGCGGTCACCCATCCAAGTACTGAGCTGACCGCCCGATGTTGCTTAACTTCGGCGATCGGACGAGAACCGGTGTTTTCAACATGGTATGAACGTTGGCACACATGTTAATAATAATAATATATTTTATGACAAAAGTGGAAAGTGGACAGGCTTAATTTAGACTATTTCGAAGAAAAGAAAATGAACACAAAAAAATCTTAGCTACTAAGAACGCAAAAGACTGCCAACACCGAGATACGATCCGGCGCCTCGCCGTTTTATAGGTAGAGCGTTTAACTTTCGCGCCGCAGACACCGTTAAGGGAAGTGTTGAAAAGCTACCGTTCCATAGTTTCATACATACATACACACAAACATAAATCACGCCTTTAGCCCTTGCGGGGTAGGCAGAGCGTCAACGGGCGTAAAAGTGCGTGTGTGCGCGTGTGTGTATGTGCGTGTTGTGTGTGTGTGTGTGTGTGTGTGTGCGCGCGTGTGTGTGTGTGTGTGCGCGCGCATGTATGTTGCGCAACATTGTGTATGCACACAAAAGCTTCACGCGTGTTGCCGGCGAGCGTATCCATGTTGCGCAACATTGATTCAGCAACACTGGAATAGCTGCCAACGGTGTCGCGCAACATTGTATGTATGTTGCGCAACATTGTCTCAGCAACATTTGTTGCGCAACGTTGTATATATACACAAAAGCTTCACGCGTGTTGCCGGCGAGCGTATCCATGTTGCGCAACATTGATTCAGCAACACTTGAATAGCTGTCAACGGTGTCGCGCAACATTATTTGTATGTTGCGCAACATTGTTGCAGCAACATTTGTTGCGCAACGTTATGTATATACACAAAAGCTTCACGAGTGTTGCCGGCGAGCGTATCCATGTTGCGCAACATTGTTTCAGAAACATTTGAACAGCCGTCAACAGTGTTGCGCAACATTGTATATGCACACAAATGCTTCACGTAAGTAAAAGTGGGTCGAATCAAGCCAGAGCGTGTCAGGCACTCTCATATATGCAAAGGTCATTGACCTCTCGAACAAACAAAAATTCGGAATATCATGATTTTTAAGGTGCACCGCTATTCCTCAGGTAAGGGGAAGGGAAGGAAGAGGGGGGGCGAGGGGAGGTCATTGACCTCTCATGCATAAGGTCATTGACCCGTCATGCAAGAGGTCATTGGCCTCTAGTACAAACAAAAATGGGGAACATCATGATTTTTAAGGTGCACCGCTATTCCTGGGGTAAAGGGAATGGGAGGACGGAGGGGAGGAGGTCATTGACCTCTAATGCATAAGGTCATTGACCTCTAATGCATTAGGTCATTGACCTCTCGTACAAACAAAAATTCCGAAAATCATGATATTTTTAAGGTGCACCGCTATTCCTCGGGTAAGGAGGAATGGTGGGATGGAGGGAGTCATTGACCTCTCATGCATAAAGTCATTGACCACTCATGCAAGAGGTCATTGACCTCTCGTACAAACAAAATTCGGAATATCATGATTTTTAAGGTGCACGCTATTCCTCGGGTAAGGGAGGAAGGGAAGGAAGAGGGGAGGGATGGGGTCATTGACCTCTCATACATAAGGTCATTGACCCTTCATGCAAGAGGTCATTGACCTCTCGTACAAACAAAAATTCCGAAAATCATGATATTTTTAGGTGCACCGCTATTCCTCAGGTAGGGGAATGGTGGGATGGAGGAAGGTCATTGACCTCTCATGCATAAGGTCATTGACCCCCAATGCAAGAGGTCATTGACCTCTCGTACAAACAAAAATTCCGAAAATCATGATATTTTTAAGGTGCACCGCTATTCCTCGAGGTCATTGACCTCTCGTACAAACAAAAATTCCGAAAATCATGATATTTTTAAGGTGCACCGCTATTCCTCGGGGAAGGGGGGGGATGGGGGGGAGGGGGGGGGGGAAGTCATTGACCTCTCATGCATAAGGTCATTGACCCCCAATGCAAGAGGTCATTGACCTCTCGTACAAACAAAAATTCCGAAAATCATGATATTTTTAAGGTGCACCGCTATTCCTCGGGTAAGGGGGAGGAATGGTGGGATGGAGGGGAAGGTCATTGACCTCTCATGCATAAGGTCATTGACCCCAATGCAAGAGGTCATTGACCTCTCGTACAAACAAAATTCCGAAAATCATGATATTTTAAGGTGCACCGCTATTCCTCAGGTAGGGAATGGTGGGATGGAGGAGGTCATTGACCTCTCATGCATAAGGTCATTGACCCCCAATGCAAGAGGTCATTGACCTCTCGTACAAACAAAATTCCGAAAATCATGATATTTTTAAGGTGCACCGCTATTCCTCAGGTAAGGGGAATGGTGGGATGGAGGGGAGGTCATTGACCTCTCATGCATAAGGTCATTGACTCCCAATGCAAGAGGTCATTGACCTCTCGTACAAACAAAAATTCCGAAAATCATGATATTTTTAAGGTGCACCGCTATTCCTCAGGGTAAGGGGAATGGTGGGATGGAGGAGGTCATTGACCTCTCATGCATAAGGTCATTGACCCCCAATGCAAGAGGTCATTGACCTCTCGTACAAACAAAAATTCCGAAAATCATGATATTTTAAGGTGCACCGCTATTCCTCAGGTAAGGGGAATGGTGGGATGGAGGGGAGTCATTGACCTCTCATGCATAAGGTCATTGATTTTAATGCAAGAGGTCATTGACCTCACAAACAAAAATTCCGAAAATCAGGATATTTTTAGGTGCACCGCTATTCCTCGGGTAGGGGAGGAATGGTGGGATGGAGGGGAGGTCATTGACCTCTCATGCATAAGGTCATTGACCACTCATGCAAGAGGTCATTGACCTCTTACAAACAAAAATTCGGAATATTATGATTTTTAAGGTGCTACGCTATTCCTCAGGTAAGGAGAAGGGGAAGAAGGGAAGGGGAGGATGGGGGTCATTGACCTCTCATACATAAGGTCATTGACCCCTCATGCAAGAGGTCATTGACCTCTCGTACAAACAAATATTCCGAAAATCATGATATTTTTAGGTGCACCGCTATTCCTCAGGTAAGGGGAATGGTGGGATGGAGGGAAGGTCATTGACCTCTCATGCATAAGGTCATTGACCCCAATGCAAGAGGTCATTGACCTCTCGTACAAACAAAAATTCCGAAAATCATGATATTTTAAAGGTGCACCGCTATTCCTGGGGTAAGGGAATGGTGGGATGGAGGGGAGGTCATTGACCTCTCATGCATAAGTTCATTGAAACCAATGCAAGAGGTCATTGACCTCTCGTACAAAAAAAAATTCCGAAAATCATGATATTTTTAAGGTGCACCGCTATTCCTCGGGTAAGGGGGGGAATGGTGGGATGGAGGAGGTCATTGACCTCATGCATAAGGTCATTGACCACTCATGCAAGAGGTCATTGACCTCTCGTACAAACAAAATTCCGAAAATCATGATATTTTTAAGGTGCACCGCTATTCCTCGGGGAAGGAGGAATGGTGGGGATGGAGAGGTCATTGACCTCTCATGCATAAGGTCATTGACCAATGCAAGAGAGGTCATTGACCTCTCGTACAAACAAATATTCCGAAAATCATGATATTTTAAGGTGCACCGCTATTCCTCGGGTAAGGGGGAATGGTGGGATGGAGAAGGTCATTGACCTCTCATGCATAAGGTCATTGACCCCAATGCAAGAGGTCATTGACCTCTCGTAAAACAAAATTCCGAAAATCATGATATTTTTAAGGTGCACCGCTATTCCTCAGGTAAGGGGAATGGTGGGATGGAGGGGAGGTCATTGACCTCTCATGCATAAGGTCATTGACCCCAATGCAAGAGGTCATTGACCTCTCGTACAAACAAAAGTTCGGAATATCATGATTTTTTGGTGCTGCTACGCTATTCCTCGGGTAAGGGGAGGGAAGGGAAGAGGAGGGGAGAGGATGGGGGTCATTGCCCTCTCATGCATAAGGTCATTGACCCCTCATACAAGAGGTCATTGACCTCTCGTACAAACAAAAATTCGGAATATCATGATTTTTTTAAGGTGCACCGCTAATCCTTTTGTAAGGGGGGGAGGGGAGAAAAGGGGAGGTCATTGACCTGTCATGCATAAGGTCATTGACTTTCAAAAAAGGGGCGTGGCATAAAGCTCAATATGGAATATCTATAAATGTGAGCGAGACAGCACTAGGCAAATTCAAATTGGTGGGAAAGAGACAACATTACACACCGTAAAGGGCGTGGCCTAAAAGCTTTGTAGATGTATAAGTGTGAGCGAGACAGCTATATGCAAATTCAAACTGGTGCGAAAGGGACAACATCTCAAACTGAAAAGGGGCGTGGCAAAGACCAATGTAGAATATCTGTAAGTGCAGGCGAGACAGCACTATGCAAATTCAAATTGGTGCGAAAGAGACAACATTACACACCGTAAGGGCGTGGCCTAAAAGCATAATGTAGATGTATAAGTGTAGGCAGACAGTATGCAAATTCAAACTGGTGAGAAAGTGACGACATTACACACTAAAAATGGGGCGTGGCCTTAAAGCTCAATGTAGAATATCTATAAGTGTGAGCGAGACAGAATCATGCAAATTCAAATTGGTGCGAAAGAGACACCATAAAACACATAGAAGGGGCGTGGCCTTATAACACAATGTAGAAAATCTACAAGTTCGAGCGAGACACCACTATGCTAATTCAAATTGGTGCGAAAGAGACAACATTACACACTCAGAAAGGGACGTTAATAGCTTAATGTAGATTATGTATAAGTGTGAGCGAGACAGCACTATGCAAATCCAAACTGGTGCGAAAGGACAACATCTCAAACTGAAAAGGGGGCGTGGCGTAAAAGATCAATGTAGGAAATCTATAAGTGCAGAGCAGAGACAGCACTATGCAAATTGAAACTGGTGCGAAAGGGACAACATTTCACACTGAAAGGGGCGTGGCCTAAAGCTCAATATCTATGAGTGCCCCCTCCAGCCCCCACTTTCCCGGGAAGGGGCGGAAATGTCAAAATTTTGTTAAGGCTCCCATGCATTTTAGGGCACCCATTGGTTAGGCCCCGCCCCAATTCGCATTCCCCACTTCTTCCCCTTCCTCCGCACTCGAGGAGAAAAATTCTCGAATTTTTAAGGCGCCCTATATTATCCATGCATTTTAGGGCGCCCATTGGTTACCGCTTCCGCTGAAAATTCACTGCTTGCATGCATAGCATACATAATTCATTAATCATAATCATATAAGTACGTACAGGTAGACAATGCTCAAATTTTTTTAATTATTCATGCATAATAATTTATTTATTTTATTTTATTATATTTGGAGAGCTTACAGCTACTTTTACAATGTAATTTTAAGTTTATAAGTACTAAGCCAATTACAAAACTACCACATTTAAGGTACATCTGAAATTTCATGAAATCAAATATATTTTAAAGAATAAATGGACCTATACCAATCTCTAACAGCCTCCGTAAACAAAAAATCTTGCAAAATTGGCGCCGAATTTCAAAACCATCTATAATTTTCATGCTAAATATGGCAAAATGTATTTAAGTAAGAGTAAACTCTGTCAAATACGGAACAGTTGCATGTTTACATGATCACAGTGGTATGTGTCTATATAAATGATGAATAGATCTTACGCGACTATAAATCGTACACATAACACTCTTTCTGAACGTCGTCGAAACGTCGTCAGGCTTGTTGCCAGAACTTTCAAAAAACATCGAAGTAATTATATTTCCGTACGGCGGCAGTACTCTTATCTATCTTATTTATTGCACGTGACGCAATTGATTTAGCTCTTTCTGCTACAAAGTGACGGGAGATTTTCGATCAAACGTGTCGATGCAGTAGTAATTTCAAACAAATGTTAGTATTTTGTTTTGTCCTCTCGGGTTTGGTATTCGTCTCGGACGGCTGTCGGTGCGCCGCGCGCGCATACGTTCGGTTCGCGCGACGACCTTGAGCGATTTCGGCTTATTGGTCGCAAATGTTCGGCGCGGTCTGGCAGCACACCGAGGCGCTTTCCTGAAACTTTGTGCCCCGAAATCTCGGCTCTCGGGTGGAATTTCGCTAAAATTTTTCGTATCGCTCGACAACTTCTGCCCGGCCGTCCGTCTGCCAAATTTCAGCCCTCTACGTGCAGTGATCGCTCCACAATCGCAAATACCTACTTGCGATAGTAAAATTTCATCAATACACTCGATTTGTATCCACCCCACCCTTAACGCGTAATGCCGTATTCTACGGTATAACGCCGACGCCTACAACACATAAGCGAGCAGGACAGACGCCATACAATCTGTCATATATTCTGTCTCTCTCTCGCCTGCTACCAGCTCTCTGTGAGCGCGTTACAACCGCGCGCGTTCATTTTCTTTCACCAAATCAAAACATGTTGTACAGTGCAGTGACCAGCGAGTGATTTCTTCAGTATTCAATGTGCGAAAATCAGGATCTCAAGTAGGCAGGTATGTTTTGTTTACATTATTTTGCTTCTTGCATAGACGTTAATATGAGTCAGCCGTATTTTCTCAGGGTGCTTATAGAACCGATCATCTATCTACCCAGAGCAGAGAACAAGCTGCCGATCACATTAAATGTCTCAATTAAACTCAATCGTAACATAACCTAAAAAAATCGACTTAGGTACATATTTTGCGCCCGCCACCGCCACCACGAAGATTTGAAAATAGAACAGGCAGTCTATGTACCTACAACCACCTGTTGGTTGGTGCTAAAAGTTACTTCACTACTCATTTAACCTCACTTTTGTTTGATTCAATTCAATATGTCGTATTTACCTATTCCATAAAATATGCATAAGGCGGGTGATCTAGAACATAGATCTTTACCCAGCAGCGGATAGATACATTCACTAAGAAAAACCACTACTGCATACATTTAATAAGAACTAGCTGTTACCCGCGGCTTCGCCCGCGTATTCATAGGGATTTATCAATTAGTTGCGTATTGCGTGTTCTAAACGATACCACAATACTCATTACAAATATTCAAGAAACTGTATTATATTAGTGTTATATTATATATTCATCTTTGTATGTAGTATTAATGTATTCTCATGTCGATTTTCTGATAGGAAAAATATGTTGTTAAGGTACAAACAAACAAACAAACACTGTTTCATTTATATCTAATTTGTCAATTTATAATCAATTCCAGCCGACCCGTCGTTCGCAGTTAGTTGCAGCTAGCTAGCTAGCTAGCTAGCTAGCCGTGATGATGCGACGCGACGGACGGAGCTACACCTATCAGACCAGCCGGACCCCGGACTGGATGGATGCACACAGACGGACGGACGGACGGACGGACGGACGGAATGGTACTGTAAATTATCTATTATTCATATTTTTCCTGTCTGGCGATGCACAGTAATCTGAATGACAAAACTTGTCTTGTCAGTTACCCGCAAGGTTATAATAATAATGCTTGTCACTTGTAGGTATTTTGATTCAGTGACTGTATGTACCTATAATGGATTCGATAGGTATGAACGCAACTACTATATGCATTCATTTGTTTCCAGCCCGTTGGCAGTTCGGTTCACAGTCTGTTGGCATTCTGTCTGTTGACAGCTACCAGCAGTAGGACCAACACAACAACGGACCATACAAAACCAGGACAGGATGGATCCACCCACCACATGGTGTGTAGTGTACGTATGTAAGTAAATATGACCTTTTCTGCAGACAACGTTTACGCTCTGCCTACACCTACCTCGCAAGGGACATACGATACGCGTCAAGTAAGTATGTCATGTCATGTATGTATATGTATATAATGTCACGCGCGCCTTCATTCCTTGCCAGGGTAGACAGACCGACCGGCAGCGGTAGGTAAGTCTCTGTCGCTATTATCCCTATCCTATATAGCAGGCGTGCGTATGTATGTAAGTATGTAATGTATACAGGAGAATACAAACTTTAGTGTGAGCACATAACTCATATGCCGCAAGGTAAAATCTGTACTCTATATCAACGTTTTATATGGTTACATTTCAGGTGCAGTTGTGCGGTGCGGTGCATCCATCATCACGTCATCACGCCCCTTGTCCGTTGCAGGGTAGGCAGGCAGGCAGGCAGACCAAGTGCAGTATAAGCAACCGGCAACTAGCTACTAGGCATTAGATACAGCTGTCAGGTAATAACACGCTTCTACGCACTGCACGAATAAGTTCCATTTGACATACGGCTGTCAAACAGCCTCCTGTACCAAAACAACATGTCATAACGTGATTATGACAGCCTGTCAAATACGAATTATTCAGGTGGCCGTACTTTACTATGATATCTTTCCCGTCGTCGGTATCGTAAGATAGTGACAACCTGTCACTATCACTACTATGGTGATGCACAGTACAGTACCTAATCTGAATGACTTTCAAACTTGTCATGGAAGTCCTACCTCGCAAGGGACATAGGCGGCGGCGGCGTGGCCAGTAGTCGTAGTCAAGTATCAAGTATCAGTATGCGAGATCAACTTACGCTGGTTTTGGCATATGATTCACTAACAAACTACCAATGTAAGTTGAACTGGCGGAGACCCATACCGGGTTTAAGTGTGGAGTTTCCTTCTCCAGGACCTGATCCATGGGTCGGAATAAATCCCTCGGTCGGCTCTTACGACCCCCACGGGAAGAAAAGGGTGGTGCTATTCTACTCTGCTGGCACCACACTTACATCATGAATGACATATCATAGATATTCGAGTTCTGTGAGTTTTACATTTATTGTCATCTTTACCACTTGACATTTTGCAGCGATGACATTCTTACTTTTCAACTTACCTGCAAGCATAATTCTTTTGATGAAATGCCGTCAAATAATAAGGGTCAGCTATCATCATCTTCCTGCCCTATGCCTGCCCTTATCCCAATTATACTTGGGGTCGGCGCAACATGTTTTATGGGAACACGGAATCATGTTGCAAAAGGATTTGGCTTAATTTTACGACCGGCCGCCTGCCTGACTTCAACCGTCTTTGGAATGCTATTGTAATACCGACACCATTCGGTTGACCATGGTCGGCGATATTGTTGCCAAGGTCAAAACTCTACGTCGCCTTTTACGAAACACCCTGGTAGAATAGGGTGGCAGAATTCTTAGCCGCTACCACAACCAGCTATAATATAAATGAAACTCTATTTCAGTTTCCAATGCCGCGTGTGTTCGGGCAGCTTCGCGCGGCGCCGCAACGTGGCGAGACATCTACTGCGCGTGCACAACCTGCCGCCAGACCAACACCACATCGACAGGAGGAAAATTGTATAGACAAAGATGTGAACAAAATACTAAAGAATTAAAAAAAAACTGCCAAATTCAGTCTTTCAATTATCGGAAACCACTTATCGGAAACCTATACAAATATTTACGTGTGAAAATATTATTGTTAGTTTCAAATGTGGGTAAGAGATGGCGCTGCAGCAAATATTTAAAATGATAATACAAAAAGAGCAGTTCCAAAACGCGGTATGAAAGTTTGCGAAAATATGTTTTGCTTTCCATGCAAAACTTCAATGGACTTACGTCTGTATTGGAGATAAAAGTCTGAATAAAAACCTCGATAGGCATCTAGAGGATTCATTCGAGAGGAATACAGAGCACTATCGAAGATATGAAACAAGCAGATGCATTACAATTTCAGTTTCCAATGCCGCGTGTTCGGGCAGCTTCGCGCGGCAAGGCGTGGCGAGACATCTACTGCGCGTGCACAACCTGCCGCCAGACCAACACCACATCGACAGGAGGAAAATTGTATAGACGCAACAAACTTAGAGAAGG
>JANFCV010000209.1:600000-806584 GCA_024500475.1 Phthorimaea operculella | reverse complement strand
ATAGGTAGATATCACTGTTATATATAACACACTACCGCTATGATACCTTCTCTACCCCGCATACTAGCAGCATAGCCACCCGGCGGGGGCAGGCCGCACTCACCACTACTACATACAGAGCTGTATGGAGAACACCAGGCAGGAATAGGGCTTTGAATACTGGACTTTTTTCACCGGTATTGAATACGGATCATTTTCTTTCAATACCGATCCCATTACGGTAATGGAATGTTTTTCCGAGGACGGGAGTCATAAAAAAGTTATGTTTTATGCAATTTTATCACAAAGCAATAAAAAATGTCCACTGTAGAAATAAAGTCGTCGAAAGTATTTTCGTATGAAAACACTAGATGGCGCTAGTAGTTTTTAAAACGCGGTAATGAAATGTTTTCCGCGATATGATAAAGGTGCGTGGTGCATAGTGTTCGCTACGCGGACACGTTCGCCTCGCGAAAACTTAGAACTTAGAACTTAAAACTTAAAAATTAAAAATTAGAACTGGAAAACCTTGTGCGGTACGGGTAGGTAGGTAGGTACCATGTGTGGGGTGTCGTTTGAAAGAGGAACTCGAGCCGCGTTCGATGGTACAACACTTACGGCGATCGGTGGCGCAACATTGCGCTAGCAAAATTTGAACGATGTTGCGCAACATTGTATATGGCACACTGTACTTAGCAAACTGTTTGAAATCGCAATTATAGGTCCTCCATACAGTCACTAAGTGAGGCCAGCTAAAACTGGTCTCTCGTAGTGTTTGTATGAAAGTGAGGCCAGCTAAAACTGGTCTCTCGTAGTGTTTTTCGATGAAAACACCAATACTATGGTGATCCCTTGCTTGGGTAGGTTCATGTGCCGATAGTACCCAGTACCCAAAAACCCCAAAAAATCTGATAAATCGGTAGATATCTGTCTCAATTAGTTGTCTCAAGAACACTGAAGCAAAGCAAGAGAGAGAAATACTGCGATAACATTTTGAACTTGCAGCGCCATCTGTGGTCGAATAGCTGAACTAAAGTTTACTAAACAGTGCCACCTAGTACCGAGTAGAAATATTATTGTTACTCAAAACAGTTCATAGATGGCAGCTCAGTGCTGTTAGTTTAAAATTAATATGACAGGTGGTGCTGCTAGTCAGACTAGTGTCAAACTGTTAGAAATCGCACCGAGTCCAACATATAGTGGTCATCGCAACAGTAAGTGAGTGAGGCCAGCTAAACTGAGCTCGTAGTATTTGTTTTGAAACACCAATACAAAGGTGATCCCTTGCTTGTGTAGTTTCACGCTGCCGATAGTACCCAGTAAGGTTGCTCAGATTGTTCCTAGTTTGGTAACGTCCGTTTTGTTTTAGCTTTGTATTGTAGCTCGATAAATGGTCAAGAGCGAGTCGGACACACAACATGAGGTTAACCTCACTAAATGTAACATTCTGAAGTTAACTCACGGCATGTAACATATAGTTAGAAAGTGGGTTGAACCGCCACGAGCGTGTCGGGCACTCTAGTAGGTAGTGTAGAATGGGGCCAGAGCGTGTCGGGCACTCTAGTAGGTAGAAAGTGGTAGAATAGGCCAAGAGCGTGTCGGGCACTCTAGTAGGTAGAGTGGGTAGAATAGGGCCAAGAGCGTCGGGCACTCTAGTAGGTAGAAAGTGGGTAGAATAGGGCCAAGAGCGTAAGCGGGCACTCTAGTAGGTAGAAAGTGGGTAGAATAGCCAAGAGCGTGTCGGGCACTCAAGTAGGTAGAGTGGGTAGAATGGGGCCAAGAGCGTGTCGGGCACTCTAGTAGGTAGAAAGTAGAATAGGCCAAGAGCGTGTCGGGCACTCTAGTAGGTAGAAAGTGGGTAGAATAGGGCCAAGAGCGTGTCGGGCACTCTAGTAGGTAGAAAGTGGGTAGAATAGGGCCAAGAGCGTGTCGGGCACTCTAGTAGGTAGAAAGTGGGTAGAATTGGGCCAAGAGCGTGTCGGGCACTCTAGTAGGTAGAAAGTGGGTAGAATAGGGCCAAGAGCGTGTCGGGCACTAGTAGGTAGACATGGGTAGAATAGGGCCAAGAGCGTGTCGGGCACTCTAGTAGGTAGAAAGTGGGTAGAATAGGGCCAAGAGCGTGTCGGGCACTCTAGTAGGTAGAAAGTGGGTAGAATGGGGCCAAGAGCGTGTCGGGCACTCTAGTGGGTAGAAAGTGGGTAGAATAGGGCCAAGAGCGTGTCGGGCACTCTAGTAGGTAGAGAGTGGGTAGAGTGGGCCAAGAGCGTGTCGGGCACTCTAGTAGGTAGAAAGGGTAGAATAGGGCCAAGAGCGTGTCGGGCACTCTAGTAGGTAGAAAGTGGGTAGAATGGGGCCAAGAGCGTGTCGGGCACTCTAGTAGGTAGAGTGGGTAGAAGAGGGCCAAGAGCGTGTCGGGCACTCTAGTAGGTAGAAAGTGGGTAGAATAGCCAAGCGTGTCGGGCACCCCAGGTAGAAAGTGGGTAGAATAGGCCAAGAGCGTGTCGGGCACTCTAGCAGGTTGAAAGTGGGTAGAATGGGGCCAAGAGCGTGTCGGGCACTCTAGTAGGTAGAAAGTGGGTAGAATAGGGCCAAGAGCGTGTCGGGCACTCTAGTAGGTAGAAAGTGGGTAGAATAGGGCCAAGAGCGTGTCGGGCACTCTAGTAGGTAGAAAGTGGGTGGAATACCGGTATTAGATTTTTAATACTGGTACTGAAAAGAGGTCAAAAAAGTCCGTGATCCCGGTATTGGCCAATACCGGTATACCGGTATTGGAAGCCCTAAGCGGGAACAAGAACGACAAGTTTGAAGCTATAGGTAGATATCACTGTTATATATAACACACTACCGCTATGATACCTCTCTCCCTGCATACTAGCAGCATAGCCACCCGGCGGGGGCAGGCCGCGCTACCTACTACTACATACAGAGCTGTATGGAGAACACCAGCGGAACAAGAACGACAAGTTTGAAGCTATAGGTAGATATCACTGTTATATATAACACACTACCGCTATGATACCTTCTCTACCCGCATACTAGCAGCATAGCCACCCGGCGGGGCAGGCCGCACCACGTACTACTACATACAGAGCTGTATGGAGAACACCAGCGGGAACAAGAACGACAAGTTTGAAGCTATAGGTAGATATCACTGTTATATATAACACACTACCGCTATGATACCTTCTCTACCCCGCATACTAGCAGCATAGCCACCCGGCGGGGGCAGGCCGCACTCACCTACTACTACATACAGAGCTGTATGGAGAACACCAGCGGGAACAAGAACGACAAGTTTGAAGCTATAGGTAGATATCACTGTTATATATAACACACTACCGCTATGATACCTTCTCTACCCCGCATACTAGCAGCATAGCCACCAGGCGGGGGAAGCCGCACTCACGTACTACTACATACAGAGCTGTATGGAGAACACCAGCGGGAACAAGAACGACAAGTTTGAAGCTATAGGTAGATATCACTGTTATATATAACACACTACCGCTATGATACCTTCTCTACCCCGCATACTAGCAGCATAGCCACCCGGCGGGGCAGGCCGCACTCACCTACTACTACATACAGAGCTGTATGGAGAACACAGCGGGAACAAGAACGACAAGTTTGAAGCTATAGGTAGATATCACTGTTATATATAACACACTACCGCTATGATACCTTCTCTACCCCGCATACTAGCAGCATAGCCACCCGGCGGGGCAGGGCACTCACCTACTACTACATACAGAGCTGTATGGAGAACACCAGCGGGAACAAGAACGACAAGTTTGAAGCTATAGGTAGATATCACTGTTATATATAACACACTACCGCTATGATACCTTCTCTACCCCGCATACTAGCAGCATAGCCACCCGGCGGGGGCAGGCCGCACTCACGTACTACTACATACAGAGCTGTATGGAGAACACCAGCGGGAACAAGAACGACAAGTTTGAAGCTATAGGTAGATATCACTGTTATATATAACACACTACCGCTATGATACCTTCTCTACCCCGCATACTAGCAGCATAGCCACCCGGCGGGGGCAGGCCGCACTCACGTACTACTACATACAGAGCTGTATGGAGAACACCAGCGGGAATAGGGCTTTCGAATACCGGACTTTTTCAATACCGGTATTGAATACCGGATCATTTTCTTCAATACCGGGATCCCGGTATTACGGTATTAATGGAATGTTTTTCTCCGAGGACGTGAGTCATAAAAAAAAGTAATGTTTTATGCAACTTTTTATCACAAAGCAATAAAAAAATGTCCACTGTAGAAATAAAGTCGTCGAAAGTATTTTCGTATGAAAACACTAGATGGCGCTAGTAGTTTTTTAAAACGCGGTAATGAAATGTTTTCCGCGATATGATAAAGGTGCGTGGTGCATAGTGTTCGCCACGCGGACACGTTCGCCTCGCGAAAACTTAGAACTTAGAACTTAAAACTTAAAAATTAGAACTGGAAAACCTTGTACGGTACGGTAGTAGTAGTAGGTACCATGTGTGGGGTGTCGTTTGAAAGAGGAACTCGAGCCGCGTTCGATGGTACAACACTTACGGCGATCGGTGGCGCAACATTGCGCTAGCAAAATTTGAACGATGTTGCGCAACATTGTATATGGCACACTGTACTTAGCAAACTGTTTGAAATCGCAAATTATAGTGGTCCTCCATACAGTCACTAAGTGAGGCCAGCTAAAACTGGTCTCTCTCTCGTAGTGTTTGTATGAAAGTGAGGCCAGCTAAAACTGGTCTCTCGTAGTGTTTCGATGAAAACACCAATACTATGGTGATCCCTTGCTTGGGGTAGGTTCATGTGCTGCCGATAGTACCCAGTACCCAAAAACCCCAAAAATCTGATAAATCGGTAGATATCTGTCTCAATTAGTTGTCTCAAGAACACTGAAGCAAAGCAAGAGAGAGAAATACTGCGATAACATTTTGAACTTGCAGCGCCATCTGTGGTCGAATAGCTGAACTAAAGTTTACTAAACAGTGCCACCTAGTACCGAGTAGAAATATTATTGTTACTCAAAACAGTTCATAGATGGCAGCTCAGTGCTGTTAGTTTAAAATTAATATGACAGGTGGTGCTGCTAGTCAGACTAGTGTCAAACTGTTAGAAATCGCACCGGAGTCCAACATATAGTGGTCATCGCAACAGTAAGTGAGTGAGGCCAGCTTAAACTGAGCTCTCGTAGTGTTTGTTTGAAAACACCAATACAAAGGTGATCCCTTGCTTGGGGTAGTTTCACGTGCTGCCGATAGTACCCAGTAAGGTTGCCTAGATTGTTCCTAGTTTGGTAACGTCCGTTTTGTTTTAGCTTTGTATTGTAGCTCGATAAATGGTCAAGAGCGAGTCGGACACACAACATGAGGTTAACCTCACTAAATGTAACATTCTGAAGTTAACCTCACGGCATGTAACATATAGTTAGAAAGTGGGTTGAATCGCGCCAAGAGCGTGTCGGGCACTCTAGTAGGTAGAAAGTGGGTAGAATGGGGCCATGAGCGTGTCGGGCACTCTAGTAGGTAGAAAGTGGGTAGAATAGGGCCAAGAGCGTGTCGGGCACTCTAGTAGGTAGAAAGTGGGTAGAATAGGGCCAAGAGCGTGTCGGGCACTCTAGTAGGTAGAAAGTGGGTAGAATAGGGCCAAGAGCGTGTCGGGCACTCTAGTAGGTAGAAAGTGGGTAGAATAGGCCAAGAGCGTGTCGGGCACTCAAGTAGGTAGAAAGTGGGTAGAATGGGGCCAAGAGCGTGTCGGGCACTCTAGTAGGTGAAAGTGGGTAGAATAGGCCCAGAGCGTGTCGGGCACTCTAGTAGGTAGAAAGTGGGTAGAATAGGCCAAGAGCGTGTCGGGCACTCTAGTAGGTAGAAAGTGGGTAGAATAGGCCAAGAGCGTGTCGGGCACTCTAGTAGGTAGAAAGTGGGTAGAATGGGGCCAAGAGTGTCGGGCACTCTAGTAGGTAGAAAGTGGGTGAATAGGCCAAGAGCGTGTCGGGCACTCAAGTAGGTAGAAAGTGGGTAGAATAGGGCCAAGAGCGTGTCGGGCACTCAAGTAGGTAGAAAGTGGGTAGAATAGGGCCAAGAGCGTGTCGGGCACTCTAGCAGGTAGAAAGTGGGTAGAATGGGGCCAAGAGCGTGTCGGGCACTCTAGTAGGTAGAAAGTGGGTAGAATAGGGCCAAGAGCGTGTCGGGCACTCTAGTAGGTAGAAAGTGGGTAGAATAGGGCCAAGAGCGTGTCGGGCACTCTAGTAGGTAGAAAGTGGGTAGAATAGGGCCAAGAGCGTGTCGGGCACTCTAGTAGGTAGAAAGTGGGTAGAATAGGGCCAAGAGCGTGTCGGGCACTCTAGTAGGTAGAAAGTGGGTCGAATAGGCCAAGAGCGTGTCGGGCACTCTCAGGTAGAAAGTGGGTAGAATAGGGCCAAGAGCGTGTCGGGCACTCTAGCAGGTAGAAAGTGGGTAGAATCGGGCCAAGAGCGTGTCGGGCACTCTAGCAGGTAGAAAGTGGGTAGAATAGGGCCAAGAGCGTGTCGGGCACTCTAGTAGGTAGAAAGTGGGTAGAATAGGGCCAAGAGCGTGTCGGGCACTCTAGTAGGTAGAAAGTGGGTGGAATACCGGTATTAGATTTTTAATACTGGTACTGAAAAGAGGTCAAAAAAGTCCGTGATCCCGGTATTGGCCAATACCGGTATACCGGTATTGGAAGCCCTAAGCGGGAACAAGAACGACAAGTTTGAAGCTATAGGTAGATATCACTGTTATATATAACACACTACCGCTATGATACCTTCTCTACCCCGCATACTAGCAGCATAGCCACCCGGCGGGGGCAGGCCGCGCTCACCTACTACTACATACAGAGCTGTATGGAGAACACCAGCGGGAACAAGAACGACAAGTTTGAAGCTATAGGTAGATATCACTGTTATATATAACACACTACCGCTATGATACCTTCTCTACCCCGCATACTAGCAGCATAGCCACCCGGCGGGGGCAGGCCGCGCTCACGTACTACTACATACAGAGCTGTATGGAGAACACCAGCGGGAACAAGAACGACAAGTTTGAAACTATAGGTATAAATCAGTCATAGTTCATAGTAGCATACGACTCGTTATACATTTAAGAGAAGGGTTCAGCTTGCTCACATCTGCCGGCTGACGCCGGCGGGTCATAGAAGCGGGCTCAGCTGTCTGACATCTGCTGGCCGACGCCGGCGGGTCATAGAAGTGGGCTCAGCTGTCTGACATCTGCTGGCCGACGCCGGCGGGTCATAGAAGTGGGCTCAGCTGTCTGACATCTGCTGGCCGACGCCGGCGGGTCATAGAAGTGGGCTCAGCTGTCTGACATCTGCTGGCCGACGCCGGCGGGTCATAGAAGTGGGCTCAGCTGTCTGACATCTGCTGGCCGACGCCGGCGGGTCATAGAAGTGGGCTCAGCTGTCTGACATCTGCTGGCCGACGCCGGCGGGTCATAGAAGTGGGCTCAGCTGTCTGACATCTGCTGGCCGACGCCGGCGGGTCAGAAGTGGGCTCAGCTGTCTGACATCTGCTGGCCGACGCCGGCGGGTCATAGAAGCGGGCTCAGCTGTCTGACATCTGCTGGCCGACGCCGGCGGGTCATAGAAGTGGCTCAGCTGTCTGACATCTGCTGGCCGACGCCGGCGGGTCATAGAAGTGGGCTCAGCTGTCTGACATCTGCTGGCCGACGCCGGCGGGTCATAGAAGTGGGCTCAGCTGTCTGACATCTGCTGGCCGACGCCGGCGGGTCATAGAAGTGGGCTCAGCTGTCTGACATCTGCTGGCCGACGCCGGCGGGTCATAGAAGTGGGCTCAGCTGTCTGACATCTGCTGGCCGACGCCGGCGGGTCATAGAAGTGGGCTCAGCTGTCTGACATCTGCTGGCCGACGCCGGCGGGTCATAGAAGTGGGCTCAGCTGTCTGACATCTGCTGGCCGACGCCGGCGGGTCATAGAAGTGGGCTCAGCTGTCTGACATCTGCTGGCTGACGCCGGCGGGTCATAGAAGTGGGTCCAACTAGCTCAAAATTGTCATGTAAAAATCTTCACATTTCTAATATCGAGTTTCACTAACCCGAATCCCCATTTCAGTGGTCCAACAGTGCGCCACGGAGATGATCTACAAGGACACGGCCTTAGGCGTGGCCTGCTTGCTTCGCTCCACACGGGACTTCCCCGAGACCAAGAAGCTAGTAACCACGCACAACACGGACTCGGTGGTCGCAGCGACATTGTACGCCACACTGATGAGGTGCAACGCGCCGGAGCTACGGGATAATGTGTACCTTAGTACGCCCAGTCAGGTAGGTTTTACACTTGTCATAAAAAGCTAGACAAGTAACAAAAAATATACGTGAACGAAGCAAGTGGATCACAATTTCGCCACCTCGGGTAGAGCCTGCCGTGGTGTAATGGTAACACGTCTAACCCGGCTTTTCAGAAGACGTGGGTTCGAATCCCATCAGTGGCGTGATTTTTTCCCACTTGTATCATTTGTATTAACATTAATATTGTCATAAAGAGACCAAGAAGCTAGTAAACACACATAACACGGACACGGTGGTCGCAGCGACATTGTACGCCACACTGATGAGGTGCAACGCGCCGGAGCTACGGGATAATGTGTACCTTAGTACGCCCAGTCAGGTAGGTTTGATAGTTGTCATAAAGAGACCAAGAAGCTAGTAAACACTCATAACACGGATACGGTGGTCGCAGCGACATTGTACGCCACACTGATGAGGTGCAACGCGCCGGAGCTACGGGATAATGTGTACCTGAGCACACCAAGCCAGGTATTTATGTTTTTTATTTTATTTATAGTTAGACTACAATATCCCACTGCCCTGATGGGCAAGGGCCTCCCCCATGGTTTTCCACCTGTTGCGGTCTAGTCCAACCTTTGTCCATTCCTGCAAATAAGTGTCAATATCGTCGCGACCACGTCACGACATCTTTTTCTGGGACTACCTATGCGTCGGGACTCGCCTTGATGTACCTACCCAGTGTTCCGTGATGATTTTGCAGACATAGACTCATCATCTTCCTGCCCTTATCAAAATTACTTGGAGATCGGCGCAACACGTTTTGTTGAACACAAAATCGTGTTGCAAAGGATTTGGCTTAATTTTACGACCGGCCGCCTTCCAGGCGTCAACCCTCCAACCATATATTCCCAATATGATATAAGTTGTAGGACCAGAGTCAAATGAAACTTTTATTTCGTCACCAGATGGCACGCACCACTCTGAAAACTAAAAACGCATCGGAGGAGCAATTGGAGATCATCCGTCAGTGTATTGACAAGCTGTCAAGCATGGGCGAGGTGGTGACGCTCCGTGAACGAGGGTTCAACGTGAATGGGCTGCTGTTCAACGCGGACGAGGAATATAGGACCGAGACCATCTATAGAGTTGCTAGGTGAGTCAACTATGCAGGGAGTAATAAAAAGGGTATAACAAGCCGAAAGGAGGTCAAGGTACTCATGAAACTGAACAACTCACCCCATGAAACATGGTTCGAAATGTGAAAAAAAAATACCTCCCATACAAAATTGCCGATCAGCTAATTGATTTACTATGGAAGGTCCAATTCTTTTTTCATATTTTGGATTCGTAGAATATAGGACCGAGACCATCTATAGAGTGGCCAGGTGAGTCAAACCCGTCAGTGTATTGACAAGCTGTCAGTATGGTGATGCTCCGTGAACGAGGGTTCAACGTGAACGGACTAGTGTTCAACGCGGACGAGGAATATAGGACCGAGACCATCTATAGGGTTGCCAGGTAAGTAAGAACTATAAAGGGAGTATAAAAAACCGGCCAAGAGCGTGTCAGACACGCCCACAAATTGGGTTTCGTAGTCAACGTTTAAATATCAGGTTTTTCAGCATTACAAACTTAATTTTGTTGCTGGTTTGTTAGCAGCAGTATGATGACCAACCGCAAAAAGAAAAACTCATTTTTTTCTGAAACCTTTAAGGGTACAATATCCGTTATAGTTTTCATTGTAACTTCAGATTGTAAGCTATATTCCATATTTATTTCAAATTTTTAGCGTTTATACTTGAGAAGTTACAGCTGGAACAAATTATGGGTCAAAAAACGCCCTTTTTAAAAGCAAATATCTCGTGACAAACATTTTAGTGACTTTGCTTTAAAGAAACTTCACCTTAGTTTTAAAAGACCTATTCAACGATACCCTACTCAATATTACAGTAGAAAATATATTTTTTTGCCCCCCTTTCACTTGTATGGGAGGGGGTCCAAAAAACATTTAATATATTTTTTTCTTAATATTTCTATATTTGGGTCAACACGATCTATCTTCTCACCAAATTTCATGTCGATAGCTCTAAAACTGACGAAGATATGAGGGCGCGGCATACAGACAGACAGACAGACAGAAAGACAGACAGACAGACTTGACGAAACTGTAAGGGTTTCTAGTAGACTACGAAACCCTAAACAGGGTACAACAAACCAACCGAAAGGAGGTCAAAGTACTCATGAAACTCAAAAACTTACCCCATGAAACATGGTTCGAAATATTAGAAAGAAAAGCCTTCATACAGAATCGCCGATCCGCTGATTGATTTACTATGGGAGGGTCCAACTATTTTTCATATTTCGACCCATGTTTCATAGGGAAAGTTGTTCAGTTTCATGAGTACCTTGACCTCCCTTCGGCTTATTATATTTCTGTTATTCCCGGTATATATAGAGTGGACAGGTGAGTCAAACCCGTCAGTGTATTGACAAGCTGTCAGTATGGTGACGAACATAGGACCGAGACCATCTATAGAGTGGCCATCTATAGAGTCAAACCCGTCAGTGTATTGACAAGCTGTCAGTATGGTGACGAATATAGGACCGAGACCACCTATAGAGAGAGTTGCTAGGTAAGTTAGAACTAGGGTAAAATTTTACTAGTTACCGTTTGCGAAAAATCGGAACCTGCTAGTGATAAGGAACAACTTTCCCCAAGGAACACAGGTCAAAACATGAAAAAAAAATTGACCTCCCAAACAAATTGCCGATCAGCTGATTTCAGTTAGTACCTATAGAAGGTCCAATTCCTACCTGTTCTGAGTTTTTGCTACCGGGTAATAGTAAAATTTCACCCAATATTATATCAATGGCAAATTCACGTGCCCACAAAATTTACTACATTAGCCACCTACGCGTGCATCAAGACCGACTTGATTGGGAGTAGAAGTGGTCGCCATGGCCAAAATCTACAGTAGGTAATATTAAAGTTCTACAATACAAGTAGATTAAACTGACTGACATTTTATTGTTTTTATCCAAAGACATTTTATTATAGACACGGTATCTCCATACTGCATGTACAAAAAAGTTGTTCCGTGAAATTCGCTTGAATAGCTCATAGCCTAACCAAAGCCTGACTGACACTAGACTGTCACATTGGTCTCCCGGAGACCAATTTGAAGGAACAACTTTTTTCTCAGGTGGCGTATCTACAACCTAGAACCTACCATATAATATCATTGTTTTTATCTACACTTCATACATAATGTTCCTATTACAAATTCGAAAGCAAATGTATAAGCAACTGCTTTACAGCCATTCAGCCTTTAAAAAAAAATGTCGATATCATAAAGTAAAAATGTCGATGTCATAAAGTACTTTTTTTCTGACTTTATGTTATCGACATTTAGCAGTAAGATAAAAAAAAAAACAAATGTCACGACACAATCAAAGAATGGGACGCCACTTGAAATTATGAGGACTTATTTATTATTAAATCTTTGCTTCAAAATCATTTTTCGAATTAAAATTCACCGATAAATGCTATTTAATTTTAAAAGTTGTCCAGTTTTTATGAGCCTCCATTTTAACGTTTAGTTAAAAAGTTACTTATGTATAAAAGTCGTTCAGTTGGTGGTTCAGTAGATAGGCTTGCAATCGCCATAGTGCAGTGCGGAGGTTTGAATTATTTTTCATAGTTTTTCTTGTAGAGTGTAGATAAAATAGTGTATGCAACTGCAAATAATTAGGCTTTAGAATGCTCATCACACTCGGCTGCGCCTCGTGTGATAAACAGACACTCTCATCCTAAAGCCTCTCATTATTAGGCAGTTGCATAAACTACTATTAGATGCAGGCTATGTGATTATTTATTGACTGAAATTATGGATGATAAAAAAAACATCTCACTTGAATAACAAGCATTTATTTGCTTTTTAACAGCTGTCAGGAGAATACAACTTTCCTTTTGTCCTTTTCACGCCAATTTAAATTACTATATGGCGACCTGCTGTCAAAAATCAAATAAGTGCTTGGAAAGACAAAAAATTTACTGCCGAAACCCGGGATTGAACCGGGGACCTTTAGATCTTCAGTCTAACGCTCTCCCAACTGAGCTATTTCGGCTGTGATAAGTTGAATGAAATTGTAGATACCGTGTTTTAACAACACTCTTGTTTTGAAAATAAGCTTGCTTATCGTGTTATAGGTAAAGAAAAATGTATTATCAATCAGCTACTTAAAATACTTGTTTGTATATATTTTTTTCTATTCTTGTGGGGCACCGTTCGCCTACTACAACCATGAACCAGGATCGACTGCTAAACGTGCCCTCCGAAGCACGGAACCATCTTCCTTTTCGGAGAACCTAGACTGGAAAAAAATCATAAAGAGAGAAATAAAAAAATTGTGAAATAACAAAATGCAAAATAAAAGCCCTCCGAAAACCGAACCCAAAACCTTTAGCTCCGCAGGCAGCCGCGCTACCACTGCGCCACATCGGCCGCTTACGGAAGTGGATATATATTACGTTTATCTCATGAATAAATTGTTTTCCTAACATCTTGAATCTTTATAAATAATGAGTGTCTCTTTCCATTATCTGATGCCTATTGTAATAATACGTAGTAGGTATAACTGATTCAATTTACAATACAGTTTCACGCTAATAGTATAAATACATCTCACTTTCTCACCCATTTCAATGATTTATATCTCGATGTGACTGAAATATAGAATAAACACGATTCTGGTATAATAGCCATTGTCGTGAAGGAAATAATACACTAGTATCTGTGTTATAGTGAAGTGAACCTGTCCTCTTTTCTTTTTCGTGTTACATTGATCCGTCTCAACTTTTGAACCCTTTTGTCAGTTTTTTGACTACTTAGTGATAATACTATTCATTAGAATAGAAAACATTTATTTCAATGTACAAAACAAGTGATATAAAATACAATAGGTAGTGTAAGAAGCCAACAAAACGAACAGCAAAAGAAAAATACAAAAAAAATATATATGCCGAAACCCGGGATTGAACCGGGGACCTTTAGATCTTCAGTCTAACGCTCTCCCAACTGAGCTATTTCGGCGATGACGGTGTTTGCGAAAATAACCACCTGTTCACTCACAGTCTTATCGGCCTTGATGATAACGTGTGAAGTTAACGATATTAGGTATTTCATGTGAGTATTTTGGTAAAAGATAACCTACTTGTAGGTAATGTATGCGATTAAGATAGGTAGTAAATAATCACACGATGGTCAGCTAGAGAGATGATTGCGTTCTTAAGCTGTCAATATGGGTTGCTATATTTGATTACGTAATATTAGTCATTAATTACACAATTTTTATTACTGTTATTATTATTTGTGGACAGAAACTTAGGTCCAGCAGAGGTACCTACACTATACCGGATACCGGGTTGAAAAAAAGGGTGTTAAAACAGACATGATTATGCCATGAAACTGAAGTTTTACTATGAAGCCTATGTTATGGCATTTATTAGTGGGAGCTCGTATTTTTCCCTTTAGGTCTTAAAAACATGTTCAATTGTAATTTATTTTGTGTTGCTGTCTATGATGGCCGTCGTTACACAACCATATCAGAGGCCTGCTACTTGCAGTAGGCGGTTGAAAAACTCTGACACCAGGGTTCATCGGGTCGTTGAACGACTCGGTGTCCCACACGAAAAGAAGAAGAATTTATTTTGTAATACTTTGAACATTACTTACTAACTGATAGATGCGATGAAGACTTTTTAATATAATATCTCAGACTCTTAAGAATTTTTTGACAGAATTTCCATTTCTGGAAAAGTTGTCAAAAGTTGGCAGGATTTGAACCTGTGACTTTTGGCATCTGTACTGTTTTTTTTACTTGCATCTGTTTTGCAAGTTTTCTAGAAATTGTATACCTACCTAACAAGGAAAGTATTTAAAATTTTTTGTATTTAAGTAATTCATAATTTTTATTCCAGATCACCGGAAAAGTCTCACTTGGACCTCGCGTGCTCGTTGGCCGCTAAATACAAGTTGGACCCGCTAGACGTGTGGATGCAGCACGCTGAGAACGATCAAACTCTGTCCCACCTCACCAAGGAATCTCTGCCGTTCGTAGATGACAGTGTTCATTCACGGTATGATAATTTTCGTTATTTTCATACAGATATCACGCCTATATCGGGGCAGACAACATAAACGGCTGTAAAGACGGCAATTACACCACGTCTCAGTTTGAGAGCCATTCAGTAGGATCCTCTAGACGTGTGGATGCAGCACGCTGAGAACGATCAGACTCTGTCCCACCTCACCAAGGAATCTCTGCCGTTCGTAGATGACAGTGTTCATTCACGGTATGGCCATTTTCGTTTTTTTCATACATACATTATGTATCACGCCTATATCAGAGTAGGCAGAGCATAAACGGCTGTAAAGACGGCAATTACACCACGTCTGAGTTTGAGAGCCATTCAGTAGGATCCTCTAGACGTGTGGATGCAACACGCTGAGAACGATCAGACTCTGTCCCTCCTCACCAAGGAATCTTTGCCGTTCGTAGATGACAGTGTTCATTCTCGGTATGACCATTTTCGTTATTTTTATACATACATATATCACGCCTATATCAGAGTAGGCAGAGCATAAACGGCTGTAAAGACGGCAATTACACCACGTCTGAGTTTGAGAGCCATTCAGTAGGATCCTCTAGACGTGTGGATGCAGCACGCTGAGAACGATCAAACTCTGTCCCACCTCACCAAGGAATCTCTGCCGTTCGTAGATGACAGTGTTCATTCACGGTATGGCCATTTTCGTTTTTTTCATACATACATTATGTATCACGCCTATATCAGAGTAGGCAGAGCATAAACGGCTGTAAAGACGGCAATTACACCACGTCTGAGTTTGAGAGCCATTCAGTAGGATCCTCTAGACGTGTGGATGCAGCACGCTGAGAACGATCAAACTCTGTCCCACCTCACCAAGGAATCTCTGCCGTTCGTAGATGACAGTGTTCATTCACGGTATGGCCATTTTCGTTTTTTTCATACATACATTATGTATCACGCCTATATCAGAGTAGGCAGAGCATAAACGGCTGTAAAGACGGCAATTACACCACGTCTGAGTTTGAGAGCCATTCAGTAGGATCCTCTAGACGTGTGGATGCAGCACGCTGAGAACGATCAAACTCTGTCCCACCTCACCAAGGAGTCTCTGCCGTTCGTAGATGACAGTGTTCATTCACGGTATGACCATTTTCGTTATTTTTATACATACATACATATGGATGCAACACGCTGAGAACGATCAAACTCCTCACCAAGTAATCTCTGCCGTTCGTAGATGACAGTGTGCATTCACGGTATGATCATTTTCGTTATTTTTATATTTTCTGATATGTTTACATGGGTTGAAGTTTTACTAGTGACCGATAGCGAAAACTCAGAACCGGCTGGTGATAAGGAAACAACTTTCCCCAAGGAACATAGGTCTAAACACGAAAAAAAATTTTGGACCTCGCATACAAAATTGCCGATCAGCTGATTTGAATTACTACGGGAGGTCAACATTTTTTTTCGTGTTTCGACCTATGTTCCTTGGGGCAAGATGTTCCTTATCACCAGCCGGTTCTGAGTTTTCGCTATCAGTCACTAGTAAAATTTCACTCTGTATTTTTTAAATATATGGGTAGGCAAATAAAGAAAGTAGATGAATTGATGGTTGGTTTATTTCTTAGTTCATGTGACATACAGAATGTTTTAGGTATCTAGGAAACACGATTCAAAATCTATTCTAAAACAGTTCCGTATCACGCATACTCAACACGACCCTCAAACACACTTCATCTTACTTGCATCATCATCACCATAAGACTAACATCGGCTTAAACCTAAGCCTGACACTTCTCATGCTTGACTCTACACAATGGCTTTGTCAGAATATCTGCCACGTTGTCTTCTGTCGGCACATATTCCACATTAACAAACCCATCCTTAATACACTCTCTAACAAAATGATAGCGTATGTCAATATGCTTAGACCTTTTGTGTGCTTCGACCTATGTTTCGACCTATGTTCCTTGGGGCAAGATGTTCCTTATCACCAGCCGGTTCTGAGTTTTCGCTATCAGTCACTAGTAAAATTTCACTCTGTATTTTTTAAATATATGGGTAGGCAAATAAAGAAAGTAGATGAATTGATGGTTGGTTTTATTTCTTAGTTCATGTGACATACAGAATGTTTTAGGTATCTAGGAAACACGATTCAAAATCTATTCTAAAACAGTTCCGTATCACGCATACTCTCAACACGACCCCTCAAACACACTTCATCTTACTTGCATCATCATCACCATAAGACTAACATCGGCTTAAACCTAAGCCTGACACACACTTCTCATGCTTGACTCTACACAATGGCTTTGTCAGAATATCTGCCACGTTGTCTTCTGTCGGCACATATTCCACATTAACAAACCCATCCTTAATACACTCTCTAACAAAATGATAGCGTATGTCAATATGCTTAGACCTTTTGTGTGCAACTGGGTTTTGTGCTAACTTAATTGCGCTTTGATTATCCACACGTATCTTTACTGTGTTTGGATAATCTACTAAAGATCCTAATAAATTTCTCAAGTAGACTGCCTCCTTACAAGCCTCTGAAAGCGCTATATATTCCGCCTCCGTAGAAGAGAGACTAACACAAGTCTGCTTTTTGCATTCCCACGAAATAGGGTTATTTCCTACCTGAAAAATAAACCCAGAGTATGACTTCCGGTCCTTCATGTCTCCGCCCCAATCAGCATCAACATGCCCCAAGATGCTCATATCAGTTTTCACGAATTGTAGGCAGCGGTCTATCGAGCCTTTCAAATACCGTAAAACCCGTTTAGCGGCTTTCATATGCATCTCCGTGCAGCAGGAATTATACTGAGACAAAATACTCACTGCTGTGGATATGTCAGGTCGCGTGTTACACGCCAAATAATTTAAAGCTCCTATCAGCGACTGGTAACGCACTCTGCTTTCAATATCCAAGAGTTTATCGCTCACTACCTCCTCTGAAAGTAGTGCGTAAATTTGACTCCATAGGCGTTTTGCACCCTTTGCAATCGCTGAAACCAAACAATAGCAATAAATTTTCTATGTATTTACTTTGGTCTAAATACAACTTATCACCATTTCTACTTAGTCGCATACCGAGACACTGACGTGCTTCTCCGAGGTCCTTTATCTTGAAGTATTTACGTAGATTTTCTAATAGCAAATCTTTATCTGATTTATCTTTATAAAATACGAGAAAATCGTCTACGTACAAACAAACATAAATATTTTTTCCAAAATATAGACAATTGTCATGTTTACTTTGTCAATGTCAGACCAAGTGAAAGAAGAATGTCATTCACTTTTTCGTTCCATTTTCTCGATGCTTGTTTGAGGCCGTATATTGCCTTTTGCAACAAACAAACCTTATTTTTGGAACTTTCCATGTGTCCGTCCGGTAATTTCATGTAAACCGTTTCCTGCAACTCACCATTCAAGAAAGCTGTGTTTACATCAAAATGGCTTATCGACATATTTTGCTGAACAGCCAGGGTCATCAGCAACCTTATAGTGGACCTTCGCACGACGGGTGAAAAGGTCTCGAAATAGTCGACACCAAAGGTTTGCGTAAAGCCTTTGCGACTAACCGGGCCTTGTAACTCTTATTCCGTCTGCATCAAACTTATATTTGAATATCCATTTGTTGCCTACCACTTTGGCGCCGGGAGGTTTGTCTACCACCTTCCAAACATTATTTTCAGCCATTGAAGCCAGCTCTTTATCAATAGCTTCTTGCCAATCTGCTCTGTCATCTCGACTCAAGGCTTCTTTGATAGTCAAAGGTTCTGTTTCAACATTGAAACAGTATAGACCTTGTTCTTCCTTACGCATCCTATTCCTCAAAGGATACCGAGGAGCCTCAGTCACAGGAAAATTGTCATTACTTTGAGCTTCAACTGCAGCAGCGTCTACTGTTGTGCTGGCGTGCCCATCAGTGTCATCAGACTCATCAGCAGTAGCAAATTCTTCAGAGGTGCTTTCATTCTGATTCTGAATCACAGTGGTGTCAGCATCAACTTGGACATCTTCTACAGCTGGAGTACTGGAGTCTTCAGCCGATTTAGAGAAATCCCACTCCACATCATGTTCTTGACAAACATTCTTACAGACTGACTTACCGTCTGTTGTCTTCTCTGATCCAGGATTCATTGAAGCATTGGAGTCTTCAACATCCTCAGTGAAGATAACATCCCTTGCGCTCACCACAGAGCGAGGATTCTCTGGATCTGCGAAACGATAGCCCTTCGTTTCCTCGCAGTAACCCAAAAAGATGTATTTCTTTGCTTTCGGGTCCCACTTCTTCCGAGTTTCCTTTGGAATATGTACGTATGCAGTACTCCCAAATACTCTGAAGTGGTCAACTGTCTGAGCTTTACCTGTCCACATTTCTTCCGGAATCTTACCATTGTTGGCGCTATGGGGTAGCCTGTTTTTAGTATAGACAGCTGTATTGCACGCTTCCGCCCAAAACTTCTTACTCAGGCTTTTCTCCAGCAGCATTGTTCTGGCCATCTCTACTATCCGGTTTGCCCGCTCAACAACTCCGTTTTGCTCCGGTGTGTAAGGTACAGTCAGTTGCCTTTGAATCCCCTTACTGCAAAGAAAATCATCAAACTTTTTATTAACAAATTCTGTGCCGTTGTCCGTTCGTAACTTCTTGAGCTTGAGCCCCGTCTCATTCTCCACATGTCCTACAAACTCTTTGAAGCGATCAAGAGTTTCAGATTTTGACTTCAGAAAGTACGCAAAATGCTTTCTTGTGTAGTCATCTATCATAAGTAGCATGTAATGAGCACCTCCATACGAACGATCTGACATTGGTCCACAGAGATCAGCATGAACCAAACCAAGCTTTTCTGTAGCTCTGTCAGCCTGACCTACAGGAAATGGTAATCGGTGCGCCTTACCCTTAATACAGGATACACAGGGTTCCATTACCTCTCCACCATCGATGCCGGGTAGCTTGCGTAAATCATTCACATTTACGTGTCCAAGCCTCTTATGCCACAGCGATAACGAATTTCCAGCTTGAACTGTCCCTAAAGCCCCTTCTACAACAGGAACGCAATTATCCAGTCTATAGATACCTGAGACCTCAGTTGCAGTAGCTACAAGCTGATTCGACCCACCACAGCGGCTCCCCATCGACTGAAGATACAGCTTACAACCAGTTTCATCAAAATTCACCTTCCACCCTCTTTTTACCATCATAGAAACCGAAAGAAGGTTTACTTTCAAACCAGGGACAAATGCGCAACTTTTTACAGTCATACATTCTCCATTCAGTCGGATCTCTATGTCACCCTTACCTGCGCTAGATAACTTGTCATTATTCGCACACGTCACATCATTATTATTATTTATAGCTACAAAATTTTGAAACCAATTTCGTTGAAAAGACATATGATTCGAAGCGCCGCTATCTAAATACCAGTCCACGGGATCAAACGAGCTGCTCGCACTGAACGACGTCATCAAACAGTTCTTCGACTTTGTGGAGCGATTATTTTCATCCATAGGGCAGTCTGGCTTCCGATGTCCTTTGGCTCCGCATCGAAAACAGCGAACTTTGGATGTAGCTTGCTTATGTGGCTTTCCTTTCCCTTTGGAGACCAACGCAGCACCATGCGCAGCACCTGAAGAACCAGCAGACGTGCTCTGACGCATATCTTCTTGTAGAAGTTTCACTCGAACTTTCTCCGAAGTCAGCTCCATGCCAGAGTGTTCCATCGCCATGCGCATTGGCTGAAACTCATCAGGCAGTCCACGGAGAAGCACTATAGCAACGAGATCGTCATCTAAGCCCTTGCCGATTTCCTTCAATTTCTGTGCGTGGTTCATTACTGAAGATACGTAGTCGTGCATGGATCCATATTTATCATATCTCTCATCCAGCAGTGCATTCAATAAAGATAGTCTACGATTGATACCTTTGTCTTCGAACGCTGTTGAAAGTGAGTCCCATGCCGACTTTGCGGACGTAGCATCTTTTACGTATGGATACAGGTGCGGCTCTATATGCAGGCAGATTAATGCTAGAGCCTCCTCATCCTTCTCCTTTTCCTTGGGATCGTCAGCCGGAGCTTCTGACGTGTACGCGAACAGTTTTTCTTTTACAAGAACCATTCGCATCGCGAATTTCCATGACGAATAATCATCTAGGCCGTTAAGTTTTGCAATGGAAAATTTTGTACTGGGCCCATAACCTTTTAAATATATGGGTAGGCAAATAAAGAAAGTAGATGAATTGATGGTTGGTTTTATTTCTTAGTTCATGTGACATACAGAATGTTTTAGGTATCTAGGAAACACGATTCAAAATCTATTCTAAAACAGTTCCGTATCACGCATACTCTCAACAGTATTTCATCATTCCCAGAGTATAAATGCGTATTTCCTAGGAGCGCGAATTTCTGGAAAATGGATTCATCCCTTAGTCGCTTTTTACTACACCCACGGGTAGATATGGGGTGATGCTATTCTAAGCCGGCAGCACACGGCATATGGTGGTGTATGTTAAATAAAGTTATTTAATTTCATCTACAGGGTCCGGGATGGCTTGTGGCCAATAATGCCCGGCGACAACCACACGGCTCTGATTAAGTACTTCAGTTTCCTGAAGAGTCTCGATGAGAAACCACTTCTGTTTGGAATGACCGCGCAGGAACACATCAAGCTGCTGAAGAAAGCTAAGGCAGCTTCTCCAGGTATATCACCCTATTAGTTTATATCACGACAGCCGATGTGGCGCAGTGGTTAGTACGACTGTCTGCGACGCAGAAGATTACGGGTTCAATTCCCGGTGGGGTCACTCACAACGTTGATATTTATCACGTTGTGAATTTGTTCCCCATCTGACTAGGACGTTGCAGGCTAAACCACCTGATTGTCCGAAAAGCAAGATGGTTCCATGCTTCGGATGGGCACGTTAAGCCGTCGGTCCCGGTTGCTGTCTATGATAGCGGTCGTTACACAATCATGTCAGAGGCCTGCTACCTGAAGTTAGGCGGTTGAAAATCTCTGATACCAGGGTTCATCGGGTCGTTGGACGATTTCGTGTCCCACTCGAAGAAGAAGAAGTTTATATCATGTGTGCTATGTTTATACAGGGTGTTAATTTAAATGTGTGCCTTAGCTTAAGGGTAGGTTAAGTATCGATAAGAGATGCCGAAAAAAATATTTTAAAAAATCCTGGATATTTATTTTTATTTTTTACACTTAGCCGAAACTTGATTGAAATGCTGATTGCAATTTGAACTGTTTTAGATTTGGACTACAAACTCCTGCTAGAACAGCCGACAGCCGAGAAGTTTTCGGCCCACATGCTGACCATATTGAAACCGGAAAATATCGGCTTGCTCACCAAATTCCTACGTTCGTTGCCGCCATCTTTTAAAATCCCTTTGTCGGCCAACGCCATCTATACTATGTGGCTCACCAAAGTCTTCTTTAGTGTAAGTGTTTATTGCATTATATTTTAAAGGGTGAAATTTTACTACTGACCGATAGCGAAAATGCAGGACGAGTGAAGAGAGATGCTAGCGATAAGAAACAACTATCCGCAAGGAACTTAGGTTCAAATTTGAAAAAAAGTTGGCCCTTACATATAATTTGAGTTACTACGGGAGGTCCAAATTTTTATCAAAACGTTTAAAAATTTCTAACGACGCAAGTTATAATAATATAATAAATCGTAACTTAGTCTAACTTAGCCCTGTTTTGAGATTTTCTTTGTAATTAATTACTTGGATTCATACGGTAGTTCATCGCCTAGGTGCCCAGAAAAAAAGAATTGTCATAATTATGACAGCCTATGTGGCGGACTGTCTGCGACGCAGGAGGTTCCAGGTTCAATTCCCGGTGGGTCACTCACTGCTACTTGCAGTAGGTGGTTGAAAAACTGACACTAGGGTACATCGGGTCGTTTGACGACTTGGTGTCCCACACGAAAAAGAAGAATAATAATAGTGAAAAATAATCTCTTCCTATCCAGGTGACAGCGGCCGGCGCCAGTAATAAGAAGTGGATGCAGCAATATCGACAATGCGTTAGTTACTTCAACAAGCTCGGCAAAGATGACCTTCTAGAATTCATCAATAACACTTGCTTCTCCGTAGAAGCTATTCAGCGGTGAGTATATTTTTATAAGATACAGTTTTTATAGCCCGATACAGTGAATTGATTCCATTCAATTCAATTCATTTATTAAATACGACACATATGACTATATTGAAGGCCCGTCATCCCGCCGCCATTAACTAATTATATCAATGGCAAACTCACGTGCCCACACTGTGCACTGCCAAAATCGGCTACAACAGCCGTATCAGCGCCGACTTGATCAGGAGTAGAAATGGTCGCCATTGCCGAAACCAGCTGAAGAGATCATCATCATCAGTTTTTATAGCAATTGAATAGTACAATACAGCGTTTCAGCTGCAAAGAATAGATTTAACTTTACGAAAACCTATCAAGGTACAAATTACCAGTACCAACGAAAATTTAGATTACATTTTCAGCTATCAAAGATCGTTATAGTACGGCCGATCGAAATTTACAGCAGTCAAAATCATTTTTAATTCTATGATATACCTAAGGTCTACTTATCTTGATTGACTTGTCTTCTAGCATGGGTTTATACCCTATTCCATCGACCGTACTTTAGCTCTTTTACCAGTATTCTTCTATTTCTATAAACTTTAAATATGCCTGAATTATTTGGAAAACTTTCAAATTTTTCCACCGAATTTGAAAGTTCGTCTGGCTACTACTGGCTACGTCTTTACCATCTGTGCTACCGCGGCTCAATCTTAGCCTGCGGAATTAAGAAAGTGTATCTTGATCAGTAACGCGTGGCAGGGCTCCATCTACCGGGAAAGTCTGTAACTTCTTATGCCTACATTTTCTTTATTTTTCAGTGTCCCACCAGGAACTCGGAATCTGATGATATTGCAAACCGTTGACTATTGTCAACAGGAACAAGAAAACGATTTTATCAAATTCAATAAAAGGTGAGTCATCATGACTATTTCACAAAAAAGGCTCAAATTAACAAGTACGCTTTGAGACGAGCATCAAGAGGTTGAGAAATTCCTTAGGGTCCGCCAGGTCCGTAGCTCATTTACCCTACGGTCCCGGGTTCATGTCCCGGCGGTCGATAAACTAATATTAGTAAATAGTAATTTCCTCATTTTCATTTTATAAGTATGCAACAAAACAAACTGTTTGCGCGCACTGGCTGCACATGACTTAGATCTCTTCTATCCTATTTTGAACCAATTTCTCGAAAAGTGACAGCACTAATTTTAGTTAGTTATGTTAGAACCCAAAATCATGTAGCAAAAGGATTTGGCTATGTCTTATGACCGGCTGCCTGCCTGAGATCTACCCTCTTTGGGAATACTATTGCAAGTGTATCACCGCCACCATGCAGGTCACCACAGTCGTCAAATGTTCAGCCCAGGTAAAAAACTCTACGCCGCTTTTTACGAAACACCCTAAGTGGACTAGGGGTGGCAGTATTCATAGCCGCTACCACACGGGTAATCTATAGGGAGTAACAGAAAGGGTATAATAAGCCGAAAGGAACAAATTTCCCCATAGAACTTGGGTCGAAATATGAAAAAAGAAATGGGCCTCCCATACAAAATTTCCGATCGGCTGATTGATTTACTATGGAAGGCCCTACTTTTTTTTCGTATCTCTACCCATGTTCCATATTGAGAGTTGTTCAGAATCATGAGTACCTTGACCTCCTTTCGGCTTGTACCCTTTCTGTTACTCCCGGCATAACTTAAACTTAATGTTTCTATTATTGTTAATACAAACGTAACAAGTGGAAAAAATTCACGCCACCGGCGGGATTTTAACCCACGTCTTCTGACAAGCCGGGTCAGACGTGCTAGCCACTACACCACGTTGGCTTCTACCCGAGGTGGCGAAATTGTGAACCCCTTGCTTCGTTCATATATATTTTTTATTACTTGACTACTTTCGAGTAGCTGTAGCACCATCTATGACTATTTAGTAGAACTATACAGTCACTCTACTGACAACATTACGTATGTACAAGTAGAAGCCAACGTGGTGTAGTGGCTAGCACGTCTGACCCGGCTTGTCAGAAGACGTGGGTTCAAATCCCGCCGGTGGCGTGAATTTTTTCCACTTGTTTCGTTTGTATTAACAATAATACCAATATCTAGTGTTTAATTAAAACACCAAGTATTCGAAATTACTATCTTGTGGAAAATTTCTACAAGATGGTAAAACATTCTGTTTCTGTTTTCGTAGCGAGCAAACTTGGTCGCAAGTGGGGCAAGAGCTGACTCGCTGGGCGCGATTCCTCGAGAACTACCACTCGATCACCGTACAGAACGTCATAGACCACAGTAAAATGGACAAAAATGACATATGGCCGTAAGTACCCATTAAACCACTTGACCGTTCCTTATAACTATCACCGTAATATTACAAACATCGCTAGATTGCAATATATCTCGCTAAATGCAAGTGGGGCAAGAGCTGACTCGCTGGGCGCGATTCCTGGAGAACTTCCACTCGATCACCGTACAGAACGTCATAGACCACAGCAAAATGGACAAGAATGACATATGGCCGTAAGTACCCTTTGAACTACTTGACCGTTCCTTATAACTATCCTATCACCGTAATATTACAAACATCGCTAGATTGCAATATATCTCGCTAAATGCAAGTGCGGCAAGAGCCGACTCGCTGGGCGCGATTCCTCGAGAACTTCCACTCGATCACCGTACAGAACGTCATAGACCACAGTAAAATGGACAAAAATGACATATGGCCGTAAGTACCCATTGAATTACTTGGCCGTTCTTTGTAACATATATTTCATTATATTTCGCTAAACGCAAGTGGGGCAAGAGCTGACTCGCTGGGCGCGATTCCTCGAGAACTTCCACTCGATCACCGTACAGAACGTCATAGACCACAGTAAGATGGACAAAAATGACATATGGCCGTAAGTACCCACTCAACCACTTGATCGTTCCTTACAACTGTCACCGTAATATTACAAACGACCTGCTTGGGAGATTATTATGATAATATGTATAAATAAATATTCCTGGACTCGTCTAGTAATCGCATCGCATCGCAGGTGATGCTTTTATTTGGGGTGTCATTTATTTAATAAAATAAATAAATAAGCAAAGTGTGTTATATACCTAAGTGCGACCAATCACAGGAAAGATAAACCGTCCCTCTCATTATAAGGTCCTATTAAATTCACTGCAAATATTTTAAGGGCATGCGTAAATATTTATAGGAAAAACATCTAAGGCATTTTTAAAAAAATCTACACGCTAGATTTTTTTTTTCATTTTCAAACAAACTTTTAATTAATTATGTGAACACCCTTTGACTGACCCGACTGACGTTCCGCCATGTAAACATGTTTCACTTACACGGCGCGCACACTAACAACCAACCAATCACAGCACGGCGCGTTTGGCGCGTAATTTAAATTCATCGAAGTGTGTGTTTCTAGGACAAACAGGGTGCACTTTTTGCGTTTCGTTTTTTTGTTAAATGCAGTTTTCTCGAAAACTAGCGTGTAGATTTCTTTAAAAATTTGCCTAGTACATGTTTATATTTTATTTGATCTGCCCCTAAAATATTTGCATTGAATTTAATAGGACCTTATATATATAACGGACTCAATGTCTTCTATAAAAATTATTTCAGACTACATTTTGATTTGACAGATTTTGTAATCAATATTTTCATGAAATTTCTTATTCATTCACAGCGACTTGAAATGAGTCACGGCGACACGGACAAAGTAATACACACGTTGAGTCGTCTCCTACTAGAGGGGGATCTGAAGGCATCGGCCATGTCTACCGTACTACAGTGTCTCCATGTCAACGCGACCGTGGAGAATGTGTTCGAGCATGTTGCCAAGACAGGCATTACTAATTCCACGTACGTATATTTACGTTCTTCTTCTTCTTCATCATCATCATCTTAGTCTACCGTGCAACAGTGCCTGCATGTTAACGCGACCGTGGAGAATGTGTTCGAGCATGTTGCCAAGACAGGCATTACTAATTCCACGTACGTATATTTACGTTCTTCTTCTTCTTCTTCTTCTTCTTCATCATCTTTGTCTACCGTACTACAGTGTCTACATGTAAATGCGACCGTGGAGAATGTGTTCGAGCATGTTGCCAAGACAGGCATTACTAATTCCACGTACGTGAATTTACATTCTTCTTCTTCTTCTTCATCATCTTTGTCTACCGTGCTACAGTGTCTACATGTAAATGCGACCGTGGAGAATGTGTTCGAGCATGTTGCCAAGACAGGCATTACTAATTCCACGTACGTGTATTTACGTTCTTCTTCTTCTTCTTCTTCATCATCTTTGTCTACCGTGCTACAGTGTCTACATGTAAATGCGACCGTGGAGAATGTGTTCGAGCATGTTGCCAAGACAGGCATTACTAATTCCACGTACGTGTATTTACATTCTTATTATTATTACTTAGTAATACACTAGCAGCTCTTTTGAGCTGCACTTGTGCCTTATTTTTTTTATAGATCACTGTTTAAATGTTGGTCTAGCCTAGTTTTGAAACTGTTCACACTCGGTGCACTAATCACTACTTCTGGGAGAGTGTTCCAAAGATCCACAACACGGTTAGGCAATAAGTGTTTGCTAGGGTTGCTAGCAGTTTTGGTCTTCTTCTTAAAGAATCGAATGACAAACGAAAACGGGAAGCTACATTGCACTTATTGCGACCGAAGCGAACTCGTCATTTTGCATTTAAAAGAAGCAAGAAGCCACTTTACGATACACCATTACTGCACGTATTACGAGCCCGACATTTGACGTAAAAAGGCGAGTTAAATACCACACTGCTCCACTACTCGTACTATATATTATGCGAGTATGAATATTGATTCCTCTGCGAGGGTCAAGACATGCATTTTTTTATATTGTAACTGACTCATCAGACCTACATGCCATGCGCCAACCAGCAATGCTGTATTTCTATGAAAACTGTTAGTTTTGAAGTAAATACTCCTAAAACTTTTACTGCAGACAACAGCCACAATAGAACTGCAAAGGTCGCAGTGGATGTTGGTGTTTCCGGTACCAACCACTTTCACCCAAATAATAATAAAGAAATACTACAGACTACCCATTTCAACCCTTTACAGCGACCTCGAACTCCTGGTGGCTCGCATCTCGCAGTACCACAAAGATGGCGTCCGGTTCACAGACGCCTTCATCGACAAAGTCGAGACGTTGGCCGTAGAACACGGCCTACCGCCGCACAAACAGATCGGCTTACTCGCCTTGAGCCAAAAGGAGAGGGTGCAAGATTGTGGGGACATGGTGAAGTTTGCGCAGTACACTCTAGAAGTGTTGAAGAACGAGTGGCCGGATTTGAACGTTGATGAAGATGATGATGATGATGAGGAGTTGAATGGTAAGTTTAGTTTATTTCACGGCCTACCGCCGCACAAACAGATCGGCTTGCTCGCCTTGAGTCAAAAGGAGAGGGTGCAGGATTGCGGGGACATGGTGAAGTTTGCACAGTACACGCTCGAAGTGTTGAAGAACGAGTGGCCCGATTTGAACGTTGATGAAGATGATGATGATGATGAGGAGTTGAATGGTAAGTTTAGTTTATTTCTGTAGTTTCGTTAGTAAGTTGTTAACTTTGGAAAGTTTGGCTTAGTTTGGTCTACCACCACAGCATAAAGCAAATCAATATACTAACTGTATACCGGGAGTAACGGAAAGGGTATAAGAAGCCGAAAAGAGGTCAAGATGAAACTGAACAACTTTCCCAATGGAACATGGGTCGAAATATGAAAAAAAAAATTGGACCTCCCACATAGTAAATCAATTAACTGATCGGCGATTTTGTATGGGAGGTCCAAATTTTTTTTTATATTTCGACCCATGTTTCATGGGGAAAGTTGTTCAGTTTCATGAGTACCTTGACCTCCTTTCGACTTGTTATACCCTTTCTGTTACTCCCTGTATATAGTAACAGTGAGAGTGTAGTCCGTGTGGTAGTGGCTGGCGATACTGCCACCTCTAGTCCACTCAGGGTGTTTCGTAAAAGGCGACGTAGAATTTTTGATCTCGGCTGAATATCTGTCGGCTATGGCCAACCGTATGGTGGCGGTGATACCACCTACAATAGCATTCCCAAAGAGGGATTAAGTCAGGCAAGCGGCTGGTCATAAAACATGGCCACTTCCTTTTGCTACATGATTTTGTGCTCTTGCAACGCGCCGACATTGGCTCAGCGCCATCTTTCAGTTTATTTTACTGAGTACCAGTTTTGTTTTTTACTGTCAATAAAGGCCTCATGCTATCGATAGTATTGATTGTTTTTAAATCGATAGGCTTATCGATGGTATAGGGTTTTTCTAATGAAAACTATCGATGGCAGCTCTAGCGATAGGTCCGCAACTCTACTATCACAAAATAGAGTGTTCACAGAAGGTTCACTTGACTCTATTTAAGATTTTGTGATTGTCACTTCTTACATAGCTAGCTAATATCCAAGAAATGTAACGTTAGTGGCAATCATCTTCTTAATTACTTTTGAGCTCCCTTGCGATTACAGTTTTTTTTTTCAGGTAAAGTCAGTTTGCGTCAATATCGTCGCTAGTACTGTGTGAGCCATCTGTATATGAATGATACGTTTATTTCCCAAAATGGGCGCCCGCGCGCCGTTTCCCTAATCTGTGCTATGGACATTCTGTACTAACTTGAAATGTTTTTCTTTTTTACAGAAGATAAGCTATCTACTGATGAAGGTCGCCGTGAAGTGTTTTTCAAATTCATCAAGCTGACTGATACTTGGCACAGGAAGAAACTTTTGGTTGATTTGCTGATATGCTGGCCTCCTATTAAAGATGCGTAAGTACATACCTGATTTGCCGTGTGATGCCGACTTAGAATGTCATCACCTCATATCTTTCCCGTGGGTGTCGTAAGAGGCGAATAAGGGATAAATTCATCCAGGGGTTCAATGCTTGGATGAATTTCGTAATCGCATTACAACATATTGCATTGCGCTCACCAACTCGCCTGCCAAGCGTGGTGAGTATGGCAAATACCCCCCTACTAGGGAAGGCCCATGTTAAGCAGTGGACTTTATTGTGGCTGTTATAGTAGTAGTAAGTACCTACATATTTTGTCTCTCTTTGTGTGGAGTACCTGAGTCATCCAACAACCCGATGAACCCTGGTTTTACCTACTAGACCCCAAACTTGGCATATTTTGACTACCTTTAAAAATATAACATGTTTTTATTCTAAAAGTGCAACTAAAATGTTTTAATACGATATATTTTTGAAATTGTCTCGTGTAGCTCTTTCATTTGATACCCAACACGATAGGATCCAGAAGATTTATTTTAGAGCCATACAAAAAACGAAAGTCCGCCATCTTGAAATCCAGTGAATGCATTTTTCATTTCCTCGGATGGGATCATTCAGAATGATTTCTAACTGAGCAAAGCGGCAAAAACAGTTTTTTTGCTAAGAACCATAACTATTTTTTAATAATAATTTCTATTCTCCACAGTAACAATCACAGTATCCACTACGAGTATCTACAGCATCTACTGAAGGCGACCGACCAAGGCGAGAGTCTGGTACTCATCAAGCTGCTACTCGTACGACCCGTTCTCAGCGAAGATGTATGTATTCCTATTATTAATATTTTCTACAGTAACTATCATAAACTGAAAATGAGAAAATTGAAAAATTCATTAGCGACCGCCGGTCGCGTTGAACCCGGGACCGTGGGATACCGTCCCACCGGTCTACCAACTGAGCTACGGGCGGCGCCTAGCGGACAGTGATGAATTGCTCAACCTCTTGATACTCGTCTCAAAGCGACGATCAAGCGACATCTCATTTTCAATTTATGAGAACAATATAGCACTGTGAGTGTAGTAAAAAAACAATACAGTAACAATCACAGTATCCACTACGAGTATCTACAGCATCTACTGAAGGCGACCGACCAAAGCGAGAGTCTGGTACTCATCAAGCTGCTACTCGTACGACCCGTTCTGAGCGAAGATGTATGTATTACTATTATTGATATTTTAAACAGTAACAATCATAAATTCAAAATGAGAAAATTTAAATAATCATTAGCGACCGCCAGGACTTGAACCCGGACCGTGGGATACCGTCCTATCGCTCAGCCAACTGAGCTACGGGCGCCTAGCGGACCGTGATGAATTTCTCAACCTCTTGATACTCGTCTCGAAGCTACGATCAAGCGACATCTCATTTTCAATTTATGAGAATAATATAGCACTGTGAGTGCATAAAAAAAAACAGTACAGTAACGATCACAGTATCCACTACGAGTATCTACAGCATCTACTGAAGGCGACCGACCAAAGCGAGAGTCTGGTACTCATCAAGCTGCTACTCGTACGACCCGTTCTGAGCGAAGATGTATGTATTCCTATCAATAATACAAGGTGTCCCGGTTATCGTGGTCCAAACAAAAAATCTATACTCTGGACATTCTAAGCTACCATAATAGCAAAAAAAATGTTCAATATATATGAAGGAAAAAATCGACCTTTAATACAAAATGCTCTATCAGGCAGCAAAATTAGTATGGGAGGTCCATTTTTTTTCTTCAAATATTGAACATTTTTTATTGCTAGTATGGTAGCTTAGGATGTCCAGAGCCTAGATATTCTATTTGGACCACTATAACCGGGACACCCTGTATATTCAAAAGTAACAATCACAGTATCCACTACGAGTATCTACAGCATCTACTGAAGGCGACCGACCAAAGCGAGAGTCTGGTACTCATCAAGCTGCTACTCGTACGACCCGTTCTGAGCGAAGATGTATGTATTCCTATTATTAATTTCAACAGTGATAGATAATGATAGTATACGCTACGAGTATCTGTAGCCTAAATATCGTACTTACGTTTATAAAAACACGTCTAAAGCTGGGCTTTCCGAAACAGGCATACTGTCAATCATCGGTCCAAGAAGGGCCTATTCAAACCGGCGCGATACGTGGGTACGCCAAACTCTTTCTGGTGTCGAGCGATTGTGTTCCGCTACCTACGTACCACGTACTACATTAGAATATAGCATAATGCACTACGTGTACCAAAATGTCTATTCGGGGTTTTCCAATATGCCACTTCAGAATAGACATTCTTGGAAACGTATGTCCAAACGTATACACTTTTCCAATCTATCCCCCCAGGGTGGCCATCCGATGGTTATCATATTGGATAACCCCGTCTATTCTATTTTACAGGAAGTGAAGTCCCTAGCGGCAGGCGTGTCGGAGAAAGCAGTCGTCAACGCAATTTGGATCATACTGCTCAACAACGGCGAACACAGCAAGGCGGATATTGTCAAATTGGTCAACGCACACAAGGTTCGTTATTCTTTAAATAATTTTCGAATGTTATGATGATAATAAATCTTCTTTTCGTGTGGGACACCGAGTCGTTCAACGACCCGATGATAATAAATAGTAGGTAGATATATTACTAAACTTTAAAAAAGTTTTTTGTATTTTTAAATATCTAAGTACTTACTTTGTATTGGGATCTTTAATCCACTTACAGTGCAATATTACTCTTATAAATTGAAAATAAGAAAATTGAAAAATTCACTAGCATCAAGAAGTTGAGAAATTCACCAGGGTCCACCAGGCGCCCGTAGCTCAGTTGGCAGAGCGGTGGTGGGACGGTACCCCACGGTCCCGGGTTCAAGTCCCCGCGGTCGCTAGTGAATTTTTCAATTTTCTAATTTTCTATCTAAGTACTTTGGTAGGTTAAATACTTAGTTCTAAATGCAAGTGCTTTCGAGAGCGCACTAACCTCAATGTTCAGATAATTATTTGTATATTTAACTAACTTAAATTTTATTCTTCCATTACAGGACGCAATACTCAAGCAAGACATAGAAGACGATCTAATAATAGAACTCCTCAACAAAGGAATGTTTTTAGACCTAGTGTCGACCCCGCTTTACTCCGGTATTACAAACTATCTCATCCGGCAAGATTCCTCTGACGGCAAACCGAATTCACCCTATACGGCGCAATGGGCCATTGATAAACTTATGAAAGCTAATTATTTCGCCGAAGCTGGAAATCTGAAGCTTCTATCCTTAGGAGTTCCTTCGGCCCTTAGAGGATTCTCGCAGTCAGTTTCGTATGTTAAGGACATGCCGTTTAATTAGATGTGGTGTTTTAAATGTATTCGATGTATGACATCATTGTAATCTAAGAAATAAGTTATTAAATTATTATCTTGATCGTGATTTGGAGTTTTCTTGAATTCTTAAAACCGACTAAGGGATAAAATTATCAAGGAAATGGACAGCAGCGTTCCCTGTTTGGACAAGATTGTTGAGTATGGCAAAGTTGCAAAAAAGTTTTGAAAACTCCCGCGGTTATATGCGTTTTATTTCTTCAGAAGAAAAAGTTAAGATCTAATCAATAGAACTCCTCCAATTAATGTTTCGTTATATTCCGCTATTACAAAGTACAGTAGAATCCGTTTATAATGACATTAAAGGGAATTGATAAACACGTCATTATAAGCGGACGTCATACAAAAGGTAGGTTGTATGACGAATGACCCAACCCTTTACATGTATGACCATCGCTTATACTGTTGAGTTTAATTCTCGACTTTATAATCTGCATATTATTGGACCTTTTTTTCTCAATCGTAAATGCTTTTCGGCGTAATAGATGTCATTTTTTCACAGGGTTTCGTCGTTTAGAGTCATGTCAGTCATTAAAACCGGATATAATTTAAAAAATGGGTCATAATAACCGACATGTCACTATAACCGAGTCATTATATCCGACCACAGAGAACCAAAACGTCATTCGCGGTCCCCGAAGGTTTCATTTGTCTGTGTATCCCAAAGATAGTCGACCATTTTTCAAGAATTTTGTATGAAAACTAAACTACGGTCACGCTAGTTTTATTTATATCCTCTTTGCTACGGTCTGTAACTACGTCATAATAAGCGGTTGGTGTTTGCTGCTCCCGGCTTAAATATCATATCAGCACACTGCTCAAACGTAAATTCTGTAGAGATCATCACGTTAGACCTCGGAAACTGCACTGTGACCTCTATCTATAAACCACCTGGAACTCCATTCGAATTTCGAAAGCCGGAAAACTTTGACAACCACCAGACAAAAATTATAATTGGTGACTTCAATAGTCACTCCACAAACTGGGGTTATCAAGCTACAGATCCGGCTGGTCACGCAGTAGAGGAATGGGCAGACGCAAATGACCTGGTCCTATCTCACGATGCCAAACAACCAGCATCCTTTAACAGCTCCCGCTGGAAACGTGGGTATAACCCAGATCTGCTTTTTACCAGCGCCAACGTCAGCCCCAGATGCTCAAAGAAAGTGTGCGACCCAATTCCAAGGACGCAAAATCGACCAATAATGTGTCAGATAAACGCTGCTATCCGCCCAGTTATGGTTCCTTTCAAACGCCGCTTCAACTTCGCGAAAGCAAACTTGGAAGACTTCACGAACAACATTGATAGGGCGCTATTAGACATCTCTCCCTCCCCTCACAACTATGACAAGTTTGTTGATACCGTGTCCGAGATATCCCGCCAATGCATCCCGCGAGGTTGTCGTTCACAATACATTCCTGGACTGAACACAGAGTCTTCAAAGCTTTTGGAGCATTACGAACAGCTTTACCATGCGAACCCATTCTCTGAAGAAACAATTGCAAAGGGTGAAGAGCTGCTCCAAAAAGTAAGCGATAACCGGCGTGAAAAATGGATAAACACTGTAACCGAAATTGATATGAGGCACAATAGCAAAAAAGCTTGGTCCACATTCAGGAAACTAACGGACGAACCTCCTTCATCTTCAGCCCCTGGTCAAGTCAGTGCTAACCAAATAGCCCATCAACTTCTGCTCAACGGAAAACCGTCCCATAGACTAAACAAAACACCAAAACAGCTCCCCAGCACCTGCTCTGTTTCTATTTGTAAGCCTTTCAGTCTCTCTGAAATTAAAGCTGGAATCAAGAACCTCAAAACGGGCAAAGCAGCAGGCGAGGATAATATATGCGTTGAACAGTTGAAGCATCTTGGCCCTGTCGCAGTGTCTTGGCTGCTTCAAATGTTTAACGCATGTCTCGAGAGCGCCAAAATCCCACGTTTATGGAGGAAATCTAAAATAACAGCTATACTTAAACCAGGCAAGCCCACAAATGATCCGAAAAGCTACCGACCAATATCCCTTCTCTGCCACACATATAAGCTTTTTGAGAGGCTGCTTCTAGACCGCCTAGTTAAGGTTGTTGACCCCGAACTCATACCCGAGCAAGCAGGTTTCCGGCCTGGTAAGTCATGTAGCAATCAAACTCTGAAGCTCACACAATTTATTGAGGATGGGTTTGAGGTCAACAAGCTAACTGGTGTAGTGTTTGTGGACCTATCTGCCGCATACGACACGGTTAACCTCCGAAGGCTGTTGTGGAAGGTAGGGAATATTACAGGTGATCAGCAGTTTGTGAGGGTCTTAGGCGAACTTCTTTCCAACCGCCGCTTTCAAGTCCACCTTCATTCGGACAAAAGTAGATGGCGAAACCAAAAGAACGGTCTGCCTCAAGGTAGCGTGTTAGCTCCTACCTTATTTAACATCTACACTTATGATCAGCCGCTTAGCCCTGGTACATCTCGTTTCATCTATGCTGATGACCTCGCACTAGCATCGCAGGGTGATTCTTTTGAGGCGGTCGAACACACAATCTCAGGAGCTTTAGAGGATCTAACTACCTACTATAAGGATAATTCCCTTAAGCCTAACCCCTCCAAGACTCAGTCCTGCGTGTTTCATCTCCGAAATAAACAAGCACGCCGCTCTCTAAACATCTCTTGGCAAGGCATCCCTATCGCACATAGCAGTCAACCTAAATACTTAGGGGTAATACTTGACAGGGCCTTAACATTCAGGCCAAACTGCGACAACATCAGGCGCAAAGTAGGCACTCGCAACAACCTCCTACGCAAACTAATCTCGACAAAGTGGGGAGCTGCGCCAGAAGTCCTGCGAACAACTGGACTTGCGCTATCCTACTCTGCTGGCGAATTCGCTAGCCCAGTCTGGTGTCGGTCTGCGCACACTAAGCAAGTGGATGTAGCACTTAACGAAACATGTAGGATTATTACCGGTTGTCTGAAACCAACTCCTACAAGTATGCTATATTCACTGGCAGGTGTTGCTCCACCCAGTGTTCGTAGGGAGATGGCTAGCTCTGCCGAAAAAGCCAAGCAGGAAACAGACCCACGGCACCCCTTGTATGGCTGCAGTCCAGCACCACGTAGGCTAATAAGCAGAAAAAGCTTCTTAAGTACTGTTGCTCCTCTTAAAGAAGACCCAGCCACTTTTAAAAACCGGCGATGGCGAGAATCCTTTCCGGTAGATCCACACATCCCTCAGGTCGAACACCTTCCTCCGGGTCAAAACTTACAGTGGCCAGTGTGGAGATCCTTAAATCGACTCCGATCACAGGTTGGCCGCTGTAAGGAAAATCTCGTGCGGTGGGGCTATTCCAATAGCCTATCCTGTGTCTGTGGTGCCACACCGCAAGACATGGCCCACCTGCTGGCCTGCCCGGCTTGCCCCAGCACCTGCTCATTTGAAGACCTTTGGGATGCCACCAATGAGGCTGTCCGTGTGGCTACACACTGGTCTGGGCACATTTGAAAAATTGTCATCGACACGATAGAAGAAGAAGAAGAAGCGGTTGGTCAATTTATGCGGTGTCATAATAAACGGATTCTACTGTATCTCATCCAGCAAGATTCCTCTGACGGGAAACCGAATTCACCCTATACAGCACAATGAGCCATTATGAAAGCAAATTATTTCGCCGAAGCTGGAAATCTGAAGCTTCTATCCTTAGGAGTTCCTTCGGCCCTTAGAGGGTTCTCGCAGTCAGTTTCGTAGTTAAGGACATGCCGTTTAACTAAATGTTGTTTAAATGTATTCGATGTATGACATCATTGTAATCTAAGAAATAAGTTATTAAATTATTATCTTGATCGTGGCTTGGAGTTTTATTTTATTCAGTAACAAAAATTAAGATTAACAATTAAGTAATTTGCCTGTTTGGCGGCTTAGAAAAGCATCACCCAAAGTCTAAAAGAGGGTGTCGTAAAAATCGACTTAGGGTTATTCATCCAGTGAATGGGCAGTAGCGTTCTCTGTGAATAAAACATCTTGCACAGAACTCGCCAATCCGCCCCGGCCAAGCGTAGTACGTACCTACACAGAATACATAATAGTACAGGTACCTATGGCAATACCCCCCCAAAGGGGGAGGCCCATGTCCACCAATCAGTGGACTTATGTGGTTGTAGTAGTAGTGGTAGAACCGATAGTAAGTGGAGTGACAAATAACCCTCCTTCTGAGGCAGTCGGGTAAATAGATAACCTAACTAAAGCAAGTCTCGGGAAGCAAGTAGACAAAAGAAAAGTTGGCAAAAAGTTTTTAAAACTCCCGCGCTTATTGCGTTTTAATTCTGCAAAATAAACTGTAGTAGAAGGTAAAATTTTCCCATCTAGCAACAACCAAACGCAACCCGCTAGCTGTCAAAATTTTGAGGTTATGTTTTTGTAGTTGGGAAATATTTCACAAAATCGCGTCAAAACTATATAAAATCCGTTCAAAACGATGTTGAACGCGTTGCGGAGTAGTTTGCGGGTCCGCGTGAACAGCGTGACGCGGCTGTTCCAGACCACCGCGCCGGTAGCCACCGAGAGGTTCGACCACAAAAGAATACCAGCGGACGATGAGGGTGTCGCGGGAGAGAAGGTCGTAGACCTCGATAAGATGATCAAAATGTAAGTAGAAACTAAAACATTACCACGCAGAAAACGTTGTTCCCCTCAAAATGTATCAGCTGTACTAGACTACTAGGTGTTACAATAGCACGAAAACTTTCTCAACATTGCAGTTATTCATTCTGCCTTGTTTACAACTCATTATCCTTAATGAAATGCCTTCGTCTTTATCTTCAATTTATCTTTCAGGAAACAAAACATATTCCCGACGGCAGACTCAGATAACCTAATTTTCAATGGCACCGTTTACAAAGACTTGCCAATATGCAATATCAGAGTGAGCCACAACAACACGATATTCACACTAACGGACTCAGCTGGTAGTGTGAAGATTATTCGGTCCTGTGGAATGGAGGGGTTCAAGAATACCAAGAAAGGGACCAACATTGCTGCTCAGACCACCGCTATTGCTTTGGCTACTGTAAGATTTTTGCATATTTGTTTGCCCCAGTCATCTAATCATTCATGACAACCATAGGGTTGCACTTCTATTGGAAGTCCAAAAATAAATTTATTTTGTAATTTACCACTAAAAATAATTGTATGATTTTCATCTGTTTATACTTTTACAGAAAGCCATTGACAGAGGATTCAAGACTATCAGAGTTAGAATGAAAGGCTTGGGGCCTGGAAGACTGGTAAGTTTATTAACTAAATGCTACAGTCATCTTGTAATGAAAGCAATATTTTTTGGTGTTGGAACTTGGAACACTAATATCTACCTGACTTTAAATCCTTTTCCTTGGGCACATTTATGCTGTTTATCCACTTTCTTTTCTTTCTCTTAGAAGTAATTTCCTCTACCTTGTGTTCACATTGACGGTTCATATTACAGCATGATGATTAGAAACTACCAGTCACTTTAAAATCCAATTGCTGTTTTATGAACTGTCATCATAGTGCAAAAGAGCTATGTAAGACAGCTGCTTGAACTTGCCCCTGAAGGTACAACTTTATAAATTACTGTTTTCTTTTACAGTCAGCTGTGAAAGGTCTCACAATGGGAGGTTTGGAAGTAGTCTCAGTGACAGACAACACCCCTGTATCTTGGAATCCTCCAAGGCCAAGGAAAGCTAAAAGATTGTAATTTATTCTATGTTAATTTAGTTTTTAGTTGTAATAAAGATTTTACTGTTTATTACTCTGGTTTCAATCATAAAATTCAATACAAGTGAATTAATTTTTTTATTATATTAAACTTATTAACTAAAATATTTACATCATAAATTACAACAGTACTAAGATAAGAATTAGAATCCATATTTTGATTGTGTCTTCCTCTTAGACATTCTGCTGTTTGCCCATTGGTTCTGTAGCTCTGCTTCATTAGCTTTAGCCTGAGAAAAACAAAAGGAAATTAATACATCGCTCATCAACCATCATCTTCCTGCCCTTATCCCAATTAGTTGGGGTTGGCGCAACATGTTTTGTATGAACACAAAATCATGTTGCAAAAGGATTTGGCTTAATGTAACGCCTGACGTCAACCCTCTTTGGGAATGCTATCGTAGGTGATATTACCGCCACCATACGGTTGACCATAGTCCTCAGATATTGTAGCCAAGGTCATAAACTCTACGTCGCCTTTTCCGAAACACCCTGAGTAGAATAGGGGTGGCAGAATTCTTAGCCGCTACCACTCGGCTAAGATTTCTCATCAACCATCTAAATCTATTACAACAGGTACCTAAATAGGCGCGTCCACACGGTGATTTTGAGCGTGCCGAGGCACTGCATAGGCGCGGCATACGCTCGGGTGGCAGGCGAGCCAAGTTCTGTCCATTTGGACGCTTAGTTAAACTAACCAAATTTACTATGATTGAGGCAGCCGAGCACTCAAACGGCTCGGCCTGCGCGCGCTCGCCCGAGCATGACAATACACACTGCGCGAGGCAAATGCTCGTGAGGCATACGCTCGTGTGGCTCGCGAGCCCATTCGACCCAATTTGGACGCGTACGTTTGAGTTGCCTACGCGCGCTCGCCCGAGCATGACCTTGGGTGAGCCCGAGCGTATGTCTCGGCAATTGCCTCGCGCAGTGTGGACGCGCCTATTTGCGAACCTGAGCGTATGCCTCGCGAGCATTTGCCTCGGCGTACCGTGTGGACGCGCCTATTGAAACAAGTAATCAGATTATACAAAGGTAGATTTTTGATTCAAAAATTCCCAAAAAATCTGCTTATAGTCTCCGCACTGATCGTAGATTAAAATAAAAAAAAAAAATATACAAATATTTTCAGGGATTATTCAACGGATGTTAGAGCCGCCGTAGACTGAACTAGTCGTCGACGATAAGAGATGTTTGCCATTGTAACCAATGTCAACTTTATTCCAATTACACTTCCCATCAAAAAAATCGAAACACCTCGGTTTTTCTTGTTTTTGGCCGAATTAAACACCAAAATGTATTGTTTGCATTAAAAAAATTATATGACTGTGTAGCTGGCACTTTTGTCTTTTCAGTGTGTATAAAAAAATTAAAATTAAAATTTGGAACTCCATCTGTTTGTTCTGTAAATGAGATGAATGACTGAGACACGTTTGCAGTTCGCGCCTTTTAACGATTCATAACATTTTCAACATTAAAATTTAGAGCTTGTCTTAGCTTATCTTAAAACTTATTTTTTTAATTGTTTACTGTGACTTTGGATCGCCTAAAAAAAAGTTAGATTTTATCTGAATCATGGGTATTTTGCCCGTAGAAGCCGCCCAAGTGGTGACATTGCCAAATTTGGATCTTGGTCGTCGTTTTGTGGCTGAATGTTTGCATTTAAGCCTCACCTCTGTTCATAAAGTTTACAAACGCTATCAGAAGACTGATCTGTTTACGCGACGTTCAGAATCTGTCGGAAATCGGGTCAGTTCTGACCGATATGATCGAATTAATGTTATGAGTTCTTTGCAAAATCGACGCCTTAGCGCTTTTCAACTGCGGCAAAAGCTATCAAAATGTACAAAAGGTGGCTGAAAGTGGCTCTTCAATCAGAAGGTTAAAGGAACGTAGACTGGTACCGCAATAGCCAGAAAACGGGCCCAAATCAACTGCAGACACGAAGACAAAATCTGTCATGCCGTCGGCGCTGTTTCCTTCCCAAACCGTTCACGAACTGTCACCATAACTGACCTTTTCATCAATGCAACATTGTGTAAAGCATTTTTAATCCCTTCTGTAAACCATAGTGCTTCCGTGGTTACCATTCAGCGTAATTCTACACTCAGCAAAAAAGAGGAATTTGATCCATTGGGTATACGACCAGTTTAGGTGCTCACTTGCAAAGTTAAAGCGCGCTATTTAATTGTCTTCAGTTGATTTGGGCCCTTTTTCTGGCTATTGCGGTACCAGTCTACGTTCCTTTAACCTTCTTCTGATTGTAGAGCCATTTTCAGCCACCTTTTGTACATTTGATAGCTTTTGCCGCAGTTGAAAAGCGCTAAGGCGTCGATTTTGCAAAGAACTCATAACATTAATTCGATCATGTCGGTCAGAACTGACCCAATTTCTGACAGATTCTGAATATCGCGTAAACAGATCAGTCTTCTGATAGCGTTTGTAAGCTTTATGAACAGAGAGGAGGCTTAAATGCAAACATTCAGCCACAAAACGATGACCAAGTTCAAAATTTGGCAATGTCACCACTTGGGCGGCTTCAACGGGCAAAATACCCATGTTTCAGATAAAATCTAATTTTTTTCAGGCGATCCAAAGTCACAGTAAACAATTAAAAAAACAAAAGTTTTAAGATAAGCTAAGTCAAGCTCTAAATTTTAATGTTGAAAATGTTATGAATCGTTAAAAGGCGAAAACTGCAAACGTTTCTCAGTCATTCATCTCATTTACAGAAGAATCAGGTGGGGTTCTGATTTTGAATTTTGAATTTTTTTATACACACTGAAAAGACAAAACTGCCAGTTACACAGTCATATAATTTTTTTAATGCAAACAATACTTTTTGGTGTTCAATTCGGCCAAAAACAAGAAAAACCGAGGTGTTTCGATTTTTTTGATGGGAAGTGTATTTCGTATTTCTTGTGGAAAGTCCTTCCGCCAATCTGCGGCGACCCACAGTCAACAACTGATGACAACATATTTGGAGCCTTCACTTAGTAGTAGATTTTTTTTATAGATGGCCGTAAATAATATAAGCAGCATGAATTACCTGGTGAGCCAGATATGTGATCTGGTGCTTCCTCCTCTGCTGTGCTGAGGGCTCGTTGCCGGTCTTCTTGCTCGAGGACACGCGCTTGGTGGTGTCGTCCATCAGACCCTTGAGCAGCCACTCCTTGGAGTCACCCAGCACCTCCTGCTGGTTCACGTCCACTATCTGAATGTCTTCGCGCTTTCTCTTGCCGCGGGAGCCGATAAGCTGCCGAATCTGGGTAGTAAAAATAGAATTTCAGTAATTTGTACTACGAAAGAAATGGAGGATACTTTTTTCAGAGGCATTGAGGCAGAAAAGTTAGTAAGCACTGCTAAATAATGATCTATAGGATACCCAGCTTCTATTTCTGATAACTCGCCATTCTGTGTTACTGTTCTTCGTCAAGTCAATGGCAACAGTTATTTTCTTGTGTTGATAGAAAGGTTTTTAAATTCGAAACAGACAATGATTTTTTTACAAGAGAAAATACATTGCTTTTATAGGAAAAAGGGAAGAACAGTGAATGGAAGGGGCCAAAACTAAGAAGGTGGGCGGGTCGCAAGATTATCTCTAGTTTTTGAAATTATAAAATAAAGTTACTCACAGCCTCATCATCAAGCACATCATTGTTACTCCCAGAGCTTTCAGGCGCCGCATACTGCGTACTATAACTTGCTTCTTGGCTGTAACCAGCATTTTCTTGTGCATAATATTCTGTCATACTATCAGTCTGTTCTGAATAATCTGGCTGCAACTCTACATGTTGTGGCACATCTTTTTTGAAATATGACTCAATTCCTGGCTTTTTCTCTGCAGTCTTAGCTACCTTAGCAGGTTCCATATCTATATCTAAAGGTGTGGCTTCTATGGGAGCTATGTCTAAGGGTTTATTTATTGAGAAGAAATCAGTTGTTTCTTCATCATCATTGTCACTTTCATCTGAGTAGCTGGTGACTACACCTTTGGCCTCAGGTTTTGCCTTCTTCATAGGTGATGGTAAAGGTGTTTTCTTGACACTGGTAGATACTAAAGGTGCAGATTGTTTCTTTTTAACAGCATTCGGAATCAAAGATGTTGATGACATGCCAGCATGCTTTGGTTGTGGTAACATGCTTAGAAGCCCTGACTTTTTCTGAAAGAAAAATTATATGAATCAAACTGTAAGTCCAATTTTGTTGTAAATATATCATATTATACTGAAAGATTAGATAAAAAGTGTGTTTGACTTACACCATTTGTTGCTTTAGGCCTTGCTATAGCTGGTCTGTCTTCTACATCTCTGAACTGTAATAAAATACAAAAAGTCATAACTTAATTAGATGGTTTGGAGAAAAAAATAACAATATGTTACTTGAGGTGTATTTCTGTTTGAAGCCATGTATTCATCGGGGACAAAATCCCTGATACTTTATATCATAGACAATGTTTATGGACAATGTCTCCAATGTGTACTCTTTTTTTCGGGAACTTTGTTCAGGGACATTGTTCAAAACACGTCCACATTGGGAACATTTATTGGGAACTTTGTGTCATATCAATATCATATACATAGTTCTGGGATTTTGTCCCCAATGAATACCCGCCTTAATGAAATGGAATCAACATTTCATCTTCTCTTTTGTTCAAGGTTTCCTTAGATCAGAAGGATTCTATGATGGTTATACATCAAATTAGATACATTTATAAGTTTCAAATAGGTAGTCATGTTAAAATAATGTTGTAATGTAAAACTTGGGCTCTCCATACCTATTTCATTAAGATATTATACTTACATCACTAAGTGATGGGACTGTGATCTTAGCCTTAGGTTTAATAGTTGGAGTCTCCTTCTTATGTAGAAATTCATCATCCTCCTCCTCGATAACTGTTTTCTTTTTCGTTGTTGATGGCAATAAGTTGAATAAACTCTGTCCTCCTGGGGATGGTGGTGGACTGGACTCATTGCCATTGACGAGGGTCTGTGAGGTGCTCGGCTGGATAACTGAAAATTATACATAGAAGAAAAGTGAAACTAGGGGTTGTAGTGCTCTGTCCACCTCAACCTAACCTAGTTACCTGTAAGATTCATATGACAAATTATTGTTTTGCAATGAATATTAGTCAAAAACTTATTTACTTATGAAGCAGAGCTGTTCTTTACGCGTAATTAAGTGAAGAAACAGTGGATAGGTGCCAAATGTATACCTTCTTTTGTAGCACTCTCTGCCTTCTGATTTAGAACAACAACTGGGGCATTCTCATTCTCATCTTCTTCATATTCACTGGTATCACTATTATCGTATGCCACAAGAGCCATATCTACAGTTTTACTATTAAATTTGAAGATTTATTGGCAGAAAAACACAAAACCAAATCTGTTTTCGTATTATAAATGTGCTTTTTTTAAGTGCTATTAGCAATTGACATATTTTAAGAAAAAGAAAAAGCTATATTCGTGGAGAGAGGTGTCTCTTTCCTGTTAATTGATGATGCTAAATCGCACCAAATTGCGTGTATCCGAACGCCATCGCTCAGATTTTTAATCTGTGGAATCTGTACTGTCAACTTTGACAGTTGGCAAAAAAAATTGTGCACATCTTTTTCGGATTTTTCCACCTCGCAACGCAAATAATCAAAATTGTGTGCTTTTAGAAGTCCATGTAAAAGCGGTAATATGCTCTTACATTATTCTCAAAGCCTTTATCATAAAATACATCGTGCATTTCGCATAAAATCGGTATAAACCCACACATTTTGTGTCCACTAGTTTTTCCTGCATATTTGTGTATACTTTGCAGCCTAAAAATGCCGAAGAAGTTCCAAGGAGAGAACAGCAAGGCTGTAGCTGCGCGTGAGAGGAAGGAGGCGCAAAAAGTGGAGAAAGAACAGAAGTTAAAGAAGATGATAGAAGATGCAGAGTGGCAAGACGACGACGACAAATTGAAGAAAAAACAGCAGAAAAAGGTGACTACTTGGGTCCATTGCTTGCACAGAACATTAATACATGCCTTATTATGTATTGCTTGTATCAACTTTCTAATTTAATCGAAAACATAACCTCATCTTTGTGTTTATTGATATAGGTTGGACAAAAAATTATTGTTTACACTGCCATATTAACCTACTTATATTGTTTTTTACATCCCATATTCTCAATATCAGGAAGAGCAAGAGAAAAAGCGATTAGAGCAACTTCAAAAGAAGGCCGAAGCTAAGGCTTTACTGGAAAAGGAATTAGAAACCATCAACAAAGCACCTAAGGCTGCGAAGGCACCTCCTCCACCGAAAGTCACCAGGGCACAGATCTCACAGATGAAGGAGAAGACAGTCAAAGCAGAACCAGAGAAACCTGTGGTAAGACTACATTTCATTTCTCAAATGCTGATTTCTTATTAGATTCGTAAAAGATCTTGCTAAGATTTTGTAAATTATTCTGAAACCAGAATTTGTAAATTGCACAGTTAAAAACAAAGTCCTAATCCTCCAGGAAATATAGAAAAGAAAATGGTTCTGTATATTGCAGTGCCAGATTAGTGGCTTACTATGTTCAGGAACTAGGCTTTTTTATTTGCATTGCTAAAAATGAGGCCCTTTTCATTCCAGCCTGCAAGAGTGGTAGTAGAAGAGCCACCACTAGAGGAGAATCTCAACAGGATACAGCTGGATGGAGAAGTTGCACAATCAGTGGATGAGGCCTTGGCCATACTTGGGTATGATAAATTTCAAGTTTCCTTCTCTCAACATTCTTTATTACATTGTAACAGACAAAATAATGATACACACTGTTACATAATATTTTAATTATAATCTGTGTAATTTGTTTCATCTTTGCTTTAACATTCCCTGCTAAGTTGTAGTGTCTTTATCTAGCAAATTTTTATGGCGAATGCTGCGTCGGGACCCGATTCACTCTTTATTTGCTGCAAGTGAACCTCGGCAACACAGCTTTCGCCCACGCAAATCTTGCGCCGTTTGACAAAATGTTGAGCATCTGATCTTTTTCTTTTCTCTCTGCAGTGATAAGTCTGACGTGGACAGACACCCAGAAAAGCGGCAGAAGGCGGCATACACGGCGTTTGAGGAAGCTAACCTGCCGCGCCTTAAGGCCGAGAATCCCACGCTGCGGCTTTCGCAGCTCAAGCAGATGTTGAGGAAAGAATGGCTAAAGTCACCACAGAACCCTCTCAATCAGAAAACACAGTGAACTCTCTTTGAAAATACTTGTGGTCCAGCCTACCTACTTTTACTATGATTTAAAATGGCAACACTGATGATTGCGGGCCAATCTCAGAATGTGTTTATGCCAGTGTTGCTAGTTTAGTTTCAATGTGTTCTTTTATCATTTGTTTTCAGTCATGCATGAATTTGTAAAATTAAACTATAAGGTGTGTGAATTAATTGAATGTGTTAAATGGATTTACTCTCTAAACTAAAATTGAGTTTTGGCCATATGGAATTGTTTTGCAAGGAAAGTCAATATACAAAGAAATTGTGCATATATTTAATTTATGTGTATCCAGTCTTACATTATCATTAAACATTTTCTAAACCCAAAAAATTGTAAATATAAATATGAAATAAATTAAACTTAAAATTACTCTGCTTCATGTGTGTATTGTAAAGCTATTCCTTCACGTCCTTTTTCGGCTGTCTTCACTTCAGTCTCTCCTAACTTCTGTTCTAATCCTTTCCAAGATCTTTCTTGAAGATTGTGTCCAATATTTTCTAAGGCCCAATTCTGTTTTTCAGCTAGCTCCATACTATGTCCCTCTGTGGGGTCAACTTTGGTTTCGCGTATTTTCCCTGTGATGAGACTTACATCTGTGAGTTCTTTTATGTGATCAATTTCACAGTAATCCCTCTTTCCTGGAAGCAGTTCATCATAATCAGTGACATGGTGTGTGAAGTATGGTTCTCTGTTTGAATTCAAAGCCACTTCTAGCTCGAAAGGGTAGACTATTGGCTTGTAGAAGTCGCGATTGCTGTAGAGATCGTTCTCTGGGCAGGCTATCATCACGTAGATGTCGATCTGAAACAGTTCACAAGTTAATGAAGAATGTTCCAAGTTGTAACTTTAATAAGGCGCTAGGTTTTGCAGTAAATATAAATTGCCAGAGGTCCTCTCTGGGATTAAATACTGGTACATAAAATTGGCTAAGCTATATATATTAATTACAGATTAGACAAGATTTGTAATACATACGAAAACTTCCGTAATTACGATTTTTGACGCTCTACATACTTTGCAAGGAATTAATACATCATTGCGTTGCTGTATACCCACCTCAGGAAAGTTAGCCAGTTTCGCGACATTAGGCTTCCCAACAGACACAATATAGCTCTTCTTCCCATTGACTTTGCACAGCTGTTTCATCCTGCTTATGATGTCTTTAGTCTGGTCACCTGCCAGCTTGCACACTAAGATGCCCACGGTGTTGGCGTCTTTGCACTTTTCCACCAGAAAACGGCGCCGTTTGAACCACGTGGTCTCTTGCATGTGTTCAATTGAAGCTGTGACAGGTTCATAGAGATACCATTCTTTTGCTGGAAAATAGAGGAAAGCTGCTTTTAGACACACTGCTAAGCTGACAGCATCCCAAGCACGATTGCACCACTGATGTATTTTTGTATAATTATGGTCTTGATCTTTCACATTCACCATTGATATTGCAATGTGAAAGGAATAGGCGCGTCCACACTGAGCGAGTCTGCTCGGGGGTTCTATTGCCCCGCGCGGCAACCGACCAAAAAATTACGTGGCTCACCCGAAGCAACGCATGCTTGTGGTCGGGCGAACGCGCGCGGGCCGAGCCAAAATCAATGCGCCTCAGAAGTTTGCCTATTAATTTATTAGGCATCCAAATTGGGCCGAACTTGGCTCGCCTGCGCACGAGCGTATGCCGCGCGAGGCAATGAGCAGGCGAGCAGCCTCGGGCAGTGTGGACGCGCCTGTTCAATGTCATACGATAATTATATCGGCGGCGCGGCGTGTCTGAAGTTATCTAAATTGGAATTAATTGAATCTTTTGAAAACATTTCAGAAGAAAAGACTAGAATAAATAGCAGAGAATTTGAATAACTTAGCAAATTTTCTTTTACAATCTGTTAAAATATTATGATTATGAATCAAAATAAATAAATTCAATAAAAAATCAGTGGTTACCTGCAATAGAAATGGTGTAGTTAAACATGGTCTGTCCTCTGCTACCAATATGCACACAGATACAGTCTTTTAATTCATCTACAGTATGTTCCTGTGCTGTTCCATCTTGTATCACTCTGCCAAGGAATCTGTTGGGCTTCTCTTCCAGTTCTAAGAAAGCTATGAAGCTCTGTGGAAATGTTTGATACCAGCATTTAGATAGCTCATCTGCAAAATACATAGATAAATATTAAATTCTAGCAATATGGATAATACAAATTCAAAGAAATCAACTGACTTGTGAATTTCACTTTCAGTAAACTATTAGAAATGTTTTTGTAACTTTCCACCATAGGCAGGATTTGAACCAGCAACCTTCAGCATCAGCACTGCCGACACCACTACCAACTGGGCTATAACTATGTACTGACATAGGACATACAAGATCAAGTCAACTTACAATTTAAAACAAATGTAGAATAGTTAACTCATTCAAATTATAAACATAATGTTACTCCAAGGATGTTACATGCATGACATAACAATAATAAAACAGCAATGCATGACTAAACAATGCACTTCACAAACTATAGTTTACTGCAACCATACATACCTTTACAATGCTCGTATTCAGGATCGTAAAACAAACACAACTTGTCAATCTCATCAGACTTAAAGTGGCTTTGCAATTTGGCCATTGTTCCTTCAATATCTAAGTTTCTTTTAGGAAGCACAGTGAATACTGGAATATTGGCCTTGGAAAAGCAGCTGTGGCCGTAGTGGATGACTGCATTCCCGTCCACATGCATGGCTGCCACTGTGTCTACACAGCAACTAAAACAAAGAACCTTATAAGATAGGTACCAGCCAAATGATTTTTTAAAGGTGGTTATTGAAACAAAACAGCAAATCAAAAGTTACCTTAGAAATATTAGACACGCAAAATTTTACGAGATTGCCATTGATTCGACAAGAAGAAGATTTAGTACTTTAGGTATAAGAGGCTGGAGGTACTGTAGGAGTTTGGGTATAAGAGCTGAGAAGGTTACTGCTGGTCAAAAACTTTGTTTGCATTTTACCTGGCATAAGACGTGTCGCCAAGGATGTACAAATCCACATCAATTCTCTTCTTGATTTCCTCGTAAATCTGGGCGCTGACTGGTAGCAAATCGTCGGGAAATTGTAGACAGACCTGTGAATTATAATAATTTTAGTTGGAGTGGAGGAGTGGAGTACCTACTGGAGACTGAATAGTATAAGGTTATGTGATAAAAGGTCATAGTTTTATTCATTTTTACTTACAAGACTAAGTTTTTAAGGAATGGTAAGGTGAACGATAAAAAGTAAAAGTAAATGCAAGGTTTATTACCTTCAAGAAGTTGTTTTCTTGAATCCACTTACAAGTTTGTGTTATATCAAATCTAGACACTAAATCATCAAAATTCTTGTCTATATTTGTTACTTCGAGCTCACGCTCTATGCAAAGTTTACCGTCAGTCGCAAAATTAGCCATTATTCTCGTAAATTAGAAAATAAACACAGAAAACGTGCAGCACCTTACGTACATTTTGTTATGGGACTGTTCGTTACATCGACCGAGTTGCAGTGTTGCCGCTTAGGAAAATAGAAAGTCCCCAGACATGAGCAGAAAAGTCGCTAGATTTGACAAAAAAATGATTAAAAATATCCGCTAGAAGTCGCTAGAATATCAAATAGTGGAAATAAAAAAATATGTAAATAAAAAAGCTTTTTTTAAATTCAATACTTATTTACTACTCAAAAAGCTCGCACTAAGATAAACAGGTTTTTCTGCAAAATGAAAGAACTTGGAATGAACGATGATTAAAAAGAAATAGCTATACTTGTTGCAGCCATGCATGGGAGAGAGTGAGACGCATCCAGCCACGATATAAAACATCACTGTGACTGTCCCGATGGCGTAGTGGATAGTGCCCCTGCCTTCTGCGCCAAGGGTCGTGGGTTCGATTCCCACCGAACACAAATATTTGTTAAGTCAATTTTCAAATATTTGTGTTTAGTCTGGGTGTTTTCTATGTATATTATGTATTTATTTACAAAAAAAAGTATATAAGTATTATATCAGTTGTCTAGTTCCCATAGTACAAGCTTTGCTTAGTTTGGGGCTAGATGGCGCTGTGTGTCTCGTCCAGAGATATTATCATTCGTGGGGGAATTCCCGAAACTAATTCCCGAAACTCCTCGCCCGATCGGTTTTTCATCCCTTTCGAAAGTGAAAGGGACTTCCCGGTACCAAAAACTATTCAGCATGCATAGTTTTTCCAGTAAAAAATGTTTATTTTCTACTCAAGTATAAATGTCGCCAGAAGTCGCTAAAAATATTCTAGCGACTTTTTTGAAAAGAAATGTCGCTAAGCATATGAAAAATCCGCTAGATTTAGCGATAAAGTCGCTAAAACGGCAACACTGCCGAGTTGGATTGTATTGTGTTAAAAAATGAGCTCTGATACATTTTTTTTACTTTTCTTTAATCACGGTACATAATTCAAAGATATATATTAATTTATGTTTTAATTTAACCCAAATTAATAAATATAAATTTATTTTAAAGCTTCGAAGACGAAACGCCTCTGGTTAATATTGAAACGAACATACCGTATGAATATGAATTGTCAAAAATTCGGATACACTTGGGAATAGAATGGCAAAAAATTATGAGGAATATAAAAAATTGTAAATCAGCTTTTAAATTAAGACAGATTAACCTTGGACTGAACCTGGCCGTTGTTGTTTCAGCCGTTCTGCCTATTCCGTAAGGCATATAGGCGTAATATATTTAAATGGGAACTGAGCCCGAGATGCTTCACACAGTCATATCATAACTGAGATCTTTCAGTCAGTAAGAAAGGCATGTGCTCTTCTAGTGATCAGCGTCATAACTCATAATATAACTAATGTAACCATATACATTTTTTGAAAATATTATATCTTCCACTTATACACTACCACTTAACTTAATGATAATTATTTTGTTTACAATTAACTCCAGCCACACTGAAGTCAAGACAAGGCAAATTCAAATGAAACATTCAGCTCATCTTCAGAAGACAATTTTATTTTTTAACACAAATAAATAAAAACACGCATCGCATCCCAAAATACAATTCCATTGAACATCTATCTTTCCTAAATAAATAATTAATTTAGTACCCTTCGTCGCTGATGGAGACAGTATAGTCGGGGTAATGCTCCTTGATCAACTTGGCGGAGTCCTCATGGTTGGCCTTGCCGTACCCCTGAGAGTACCCATAGATGTGGATCTTCTTGACGCCCGGGTCATGAGAGATTCGTCCTCCTCCAATAGGCTCGCAGTCCAAAGGTTCCAGTTTGATTTGAACCTTGGAACAAAAACAACATTCTTAAAAAAATTACAAAGTATAAACATGACTCACTTACCTCAACCTCAGTCACCTGCACCTTCTAAAATAGTTGTTCTAAGCTCTAATAAGTCTATAAAAATCGTACTATGAAACACTACAGCAAAGCTGCTTGCTATGATTAACCCATGATACACAGCGCATGTTGTGTCTGATACATCACTGCCCAGATGTTATGCCATCTACCACGGGATATGGCCGCATATGACTGGTTAAAAACTTGTACAAAATATTTACAAGATATTTTAAAGTCAAAGGTAAAATGTAAATAGCTTTTACTACTGGGTGAGTAAAGGCAAGTGTGAGGTGCATGATTTAATCTAAAATGTAGCTAGATTAAAATTAAGGTTAAAAGAAGAGGAGAAAATAAATTAAACTTTATACCTTACGCTTGACCAGACTCATCCAGGAGAGCCCCTTGAAAACACCTATATAAAAGTAACGGAAAAAATTAAAAGAATGTATGCACATTGAACATTTATAAGGGTGTCTGCAGATGACTATTGATTCAGTCAGATTATTGTTAACTGAAAATTAAATGTAGAGCTACAGCTTTCTTGAGCAACCCACCCAGTCAAGAAAAAGAAAAACAAATACAAATTAAGATAATCCACACATCTGACTTTTAAATTTTGCAAGTGAGTAAAAGAGGAGAGGATAGTTCCCCTAAATGTACCCCAACTGTTGGTCCAATTATCCAGCCATTTGCAGACACCCAAGGTTTATATGAATGCAAAATGAAACCTACCTCTTCATAGATGTCCGAATGGTAGCTGCAACGAGCGTAACCACGGAGGATCGTGATGTGCTCGTCATTGTTTTTCAACTTCGGGTCATAGACCCTCAGGAGAATGTACTTGAAGACACCTTCCGGATCGATGTCCACCTTCGGCACTGCAGCCAGAGCCTCCGAAGTCAGCGTCATGGTGTTGAGCCGCTGGCTTACTGTAATTTTTTTGTTTTTTAGCAAACTACGTAGGATGGAGCCACACGCTAGCAGCAGTGGAAGTACACCGAAATGTAAGGAATCTTACCAATAGCATCCAACTTCGCTTGCTGACGTTCTTGAGATGTACGACGAAAAGGCAAATTGCGCCAAAGTTTATTCAAAAACATTCAGACGGAGAAAGATCAGAGAAATTCACGCAAAATACGATCGAGATTCGAGAAAATGGACGTGACAGTTAGGGTGAGAAAGGTGTAATGGAATGTAAGTCATAAAAAATAATAAGTTCAATGTTTTTACAGGCACTTTTATTAGTGTTAATTATATATTTATTGTTAAAATAATAAGCTTAAAAGCTTTAAGATGTATGTAGCCTAGAAGACGAAGATAAAGTAATGACAAAAATAATTTAATTGAAACCGCGCAACGGAACGTAGACGTCACTTTGTACCATAGACAATATAGTGTAGCAGGTAACTAACTAGCTTCTTATCGTGGGGATACTAGCGCCATCTAGTTAGTAAGTAAGGATAACAAGAAAGCTTTTCGCTGGCCTCACCGAGGCGAGGGTTCGCACAGGCAACTACAGTTGAGAGATCTGAGAGTCATGCGCCTCCTTATTATACTTGACGTTGTCCTGGCATGTGTTGGCTAGTATTGCTGGTAACAGTGCGCGCCCAGGCAAAAGTGACTTTCTCACTGTACTAACCTGCCGACAGGTCCCGATTTGGTATAAATTACTGGTTATCGTATGGGGTTTATTACAATTAACTCAATAACCTGCAATGTATGCCAAATCTGGTGTCAGGGCAGGGTGTACTTCTTTGCGAGTGGGACAACGAGTCGACGCAAGACCCGATGAAATGGTTTTTGACGTGGTTCAACTGTAGATGGCGGCACTGACCATGGTGGTTTTCGTTTTTTACCTGGCGAGGGCTCTTTTTTCACTGTTCCTCTTGTCTATGGTATGGTCTATTCCCCGTTTTGTGTTGAAGAGTGTTTTGTTGAGTGAAAAAGTGAAATTTGATATTATTTTCAGGAAGAATGAGTTCAGGATCCAGCAGAATGGATTCTGCTCTTACTAGTAAGGAATATCTTGTTTATAATTGTTTAATTTCACTTTCTTTTGAGTAATCACAATCTGTTCCAAGGTTACGTTTGATGATCGCATATTTTGTGTTATTTTTGCTTCTATATTATTCACAATCCATACTGTTTGTTTGCCCAGCTGATACAGTTGAGAACGAAGGCTGTGTCGCCAACTGTAGTATTTGTATAATGTAGCACAATTATTCAGATGTATACCGATTTCAACAGATACCAAAATACTTTTTGACTCCCCCTACACATATTTCTCTAGTAAGGTTTATGTTGCTTTTACTTTTGTAGATCTTGTAGTTATTGAGACTAAAACCTTTGTCTTTTATGATCACTACTTTGATTTGATACTTGTTCCTGCTACAAATTTCTTCCTTGGTTGCTTTAGTTGTGTGTAACTTGATGGACCCTAATGTCAAGACAGTTTTCTGTGGTCTTTGTCCTCTGACTTGGTTTCATAATGTATAAGTAATCAATTAAACCCTAGCTGGCATACAGTTTAATATACTCTCCAAAATATGTAATGATTGTTTTTATGGGTTCAGGTGATTCAGCCTACAATAACCTATCATAACATAAAGTATCTACATTCACTTATTCACTATGGATATAAAAAAATATTAAAAAACAAATGGTTCCTATTAAAAAGTTGTTCTAATTCCCAGGCATGTGGGTGAGCTTCTTCACGACGGCTGGTATACCGTCGGACGTGGCGGCCACCTATGCGCTCACCTTCACCGACAACCGCATCCAGAACGACATGCTGCTGGACCTGAACAAGGAGTATCTGCGGGACATGGGCATCTCCAGGATGGGGGACGTTATTGCTATTTTACGGTAATCAGTCTCTGGAATCTAGAAATCTATCATCAATCTTTTGCTATTTGGGTACACTCTCTCTACCTTTTTAGGGTTTGGTTGTCAACTACAAACCCTTATTATTTCATCAAGTCTGTCTGTATGTATGCCCTGCGTTTGTAACTTCATCAGACATCAAGTTTGGTGAGAATCTACTCACCAAACAATCTATCTAGAGTGCGTTTGATCAATCTATTAATCTATCTAGAGTGTGTTTGATCCACACTTAGAAATGTAAGAAAATAATTAATTATACTAATATTTTTTGGACACGCTCCCATACATGTGAAAGGGAGGCAAACAAATTCTTTTCACCTGCAATATTAAGTAAGTTATCGTAAAAGTTGGCTTCAAAACCCTATTTGTGGGCGTGTCTGACATCCTCTTGGCCTGATCTTTTTTGGATAAGGACCAAGTTTCACAACAACTAAACAAACCCTTGTGTCACAGTTTTACAACCGCCTACTTTGAATAACAGGCCTGTGACATGGTACACTGCTAAGGAAGCAAAGAGTAGCTTAGCTTTGTTTGTGTTGTGGGTTTGTTTAATATGAAATAAAATTCATTTAAAATTTATGCACCAAGTGCGATTTTGAAACTTTCTAAATAATGCAAGATGAGTTTTTAATATTTTTCTTTACTAAATCCACAATAAATTTCACCAAAGTCCCACGACAGCTCAAGAACAAATCTTATGAAGAGAGACTAGACAAATTGAAACTCACCACGCTAAAAGAGCGAAGAGAACGAGGTGACCTAATAGAAACCTTCAAAATTCTAAGTAACTATTATGACCTAAACGACATCCAAAACATGTTCCAGCGAGACCTAAATACCCGTTTAAGAGGACACACACTAAAACTAAAGAAAAGGCGCTCAAAGAATAATCCACATAAGCACTTCCTAACTAACAGGGTAGTTGATGCATGGAATAAGTTGCCTCAGGAAATCGTATTAGCTTCATCCATCAATTCATTCAAAAACAAACTGGACAGTCACATAGCATCACAGAAAGGCAACCAGAACAATTGAAGAGCAAGATACAGGCGTTATCAGTTGAAAAACTGCCTGCCTGATTAATAATAATAATAATGAATCTACACAATAGACAAATCATTACCCTTCGAAAATATTTTTTCAACAAATCAGAAACATCCACTCTTCATAAAGCTATAGTACAAAATGACCTCAAAGCAACACCTCTTAACCTACAAGACAACAACCAACAAACTAACGAACAACTGATAGATGACAAAACGAAACTCGCTGAATGGGCCGGAAAGTCTCTTCACGGGAGACATTACCACGACTTGAGCCAACCTAATGTCGACAAAGATGCGTCGAACGCATGGCTCAATCGTGGTGACTTGTTCCCAGAGACTAAAGGATTCATGATGGCAATACAGGACCAAGTCATAGAGACAAAAAACTATCAAAAATACATAACTAAAACCTTAACGACTGACATATGTAGGAAATGCAATAGTAGCCCTGAAACAATTCAACACATTACAGGTGCATGTAAATCCATAGCCCAAACTGACTATAAATACAGACACGACCAGGTAGCTAACATCATTCATCAAAAACTTGCTCACCAATACAACCTCATCCCATCTATCCAACCATACTATAAATACAACCCCCAAACTGTATTAGAAAATCCTACAACTAAACTTTACTATGACCGAGCTATCCTGACTGACCGAACTATACATTTCAACCGACCTGACATAACTTTAATTGACAAAACTAACAAGACTGGATATTTGATTGACATAGCAGTCCCCAACACACACAACTTACAAAAGACAATAGCCGAGAAACTAACTAAATACGTGGAGCTTAAAGATGAAATCACTCGAATCTGGCGCCTTCAGAAAGTAACAATTGTCCCTATAGTGATTTCATCAACTGGTGTGATACCGAAACAGCTCCACCAGTCTCTCAAGAATCTCAATATCTCAGCAAACACATACAATATGTTGCAAAAAGCTGTTATCTTGAATACATGCCGCATAGTAAGAAAGTTTCTACACAATGAACAAGACTCGCCACCATCACCTTCAACACTCTTACAAATCACGGAAAACACACCGACACTAACACAAACTGACACACAAAACACACTGACAACCACACGACTTGACACACAAATTACCTTGACAATCACACCAACTGACTCACTAAACACACCGACAAGAACTAACACACAAATCAGCCCGACAATCACACGACCTGACACACAAAACGCAACGACAATCATGCAAACTGACACACTTAATCATATTTCTAATCCTGATATGCACTTGGCCTAGGCTCGTGCATACCAGTTTACCGGTGTAAACCGAGAATAACAAAATACACAGATAATAATAATAATAATAATAATAATAACCCCCCCAAGGAGTAAACCTTGTCGCGGTGGGGGGGCTTAAGGAGAGGCGGTACTATAAGCATGTCTGAACACCTAGACTAAATACCCGAATGGAAGAACTATTAAATACCAAACAACACCTAGGTATACCCTCTCTGAACAAATTACTCTAAAACCAAAATCCCCTATGGAGCAAAGTCAAAGAAAATATAATTTACGGTCGCTACCCGGGGGTCGCCGGGGCGCATCTGGAGCCGGTGCTGGATGCCTCAGTTCGCGGGACACCGGTGACGAGGAGTTGAGCAGGCGGGCTCCCGTCACACAATATACTACAGCCGGACGTCGGGAGTTGAACAGGCGGGCTCACGACGAAGATGCTACAGCTGATTCTTCGGGCGATGATGCATCCTCACTATTCTCATCCATCCCTTCGACTTGCCCATCGTACATGACAAGACGTTCATCCGTCTTGTCAACCACAAGCACACTCAGTGATGATGTACTATTATTTAATGCCGATGCTCCGCTGTTTGTGGATGAGCGATCGACCACCAGATCGCCTCTGTCTGTGGATGTTGCGCAGGAGGCAAACGCCGACAACCCTGTGCCCACCACAACCAGACAAAGTGCGCGAAAAAGATGGCCAGAAAATGTTAACCGATTCATCTGGCGCACATATTTGATTCATTCAAAGTTAGGCACAATTACACGAGGATACTTGGACCCACTATACCATGATTTTACACAACAATTTCCTGAATACAACGCGTCTAAACAAAGATTAGGCGATCAACGTAGAGCAATTATAAACAATAAACTACTGTCTCAAAACACATTAGACGAAATTAAGACTGAAGTGGCAGAATACCTAACAGACTATGACCCGGGACACAATATTAGGCAGCAAACTGATAACATAGGTAGGACTAGGCTGAATTGGTCAGATATGAATGAAACAGTGATGAGGAGTTACTTTGAAGTTACTCGTAATGAAACAGATCTGACGGCATACAGGAAAAAGTTACACGAAAAGTTCTTAACATATTACCCTCATCTATCGTTTCTTTCGGAACAACGTATATCAGACCAACGAAGAGTAATTATAGCAAATAGTATGATAGCAGCAGATAGATTAGAAGAAATAAGAAGGGAAGTAGAAGTTCAGCTACAAATGGAACACAACACAAACACTAATGAAAACCAACAGATTAACACTCTTGACAACGATAAAGTAGAATTAACAAATAACACTATTGATGCACAAAATGAACCAGCTGAAACAGGTAGAGGTAGACGTAGAAGAACCCCAAGATCTGAACAAGAAGAGGAAGAAGGAGTTGTTAAAGACAAAGTAGAAGAGACATTTAATGAAGTTCTAGAACGTTTTAAAACTACTGAACCGACTTGTAGACCCTTCATACCAAAACAAAAAACATCGCGTAAACTAGCCACAATAGTAGATTTTATTAATATGGCGATACTTCCAAAGCACCTTAATCCTGTTATAGAGTTTATGAACCTTCAAACGCTCATATACGTAGCTGCGTATACAACAGCCATCTGTAATGGTAGTAAAATTGAAGTGCTGAATGTACAGAGGCCACAGCGTCGTAAGAAACCCTCGTGGCAAATTAGACTTGAAAAGAAAATAGCAAAGCTTAGGACAGATATAAGTCACCTCACAAAATTCATTCAGGGTAACAGTAGTCCTAGAGTCATTGCAGCATTAGAAAACATAAAAATTAGGTATGACACACATGCAACATTCGAACAGCCCAACACAGAACTGACAGAGTTTTTAGACACTTTAAAACAAAAGCTGAATGTTGCCGCTAGCAGACTTCGACGTTACCTCACCTGCACAGACAGAAAATCACAAAACTCCAAATTTAAAAACAATGAGCAAATATTTTACCGAAATTTATCACAAAAACAGCGTGAACCCCATTCAAACACACCTGGTAATGCTCCGTTACCAGAACACATGCGACAATATTGGGCAAACATCTGGGAAAATCCAGTACACCACAATGAGAGCGCAGACTGGATTAAAGATATTGCCGAAATAACTGCCCCGGAAATGGTCTTTGGCCATGTAGACGTAGAAATATTTAAACAAGTAGTAAATCGAGCGCATAATTGGAAATCACCAGGCACAGATAACATACATAACTATTGGTACAAGAAACTCACAAGCACCCACCCACATATTCATAACTACATCAATAAGTTTATAGAGTCACCTAACACCATGCCAAATTATATCACACATGGAAAAACTTACATGCTGCCAAAAGACGATGATACACAGAACCCCGCTAAATACCGACCAATTACTTGCCTCCAAACGATTTATAAAATAATAACAGCTTGTTTAAGTGAAACCATCTATAAACACCTGGATGAAAATAATATACTGGCCGAAGAACAAAAAGGTTGTAGGAAAGCTAGCCAGGGCTGTAAAGAGCAACTGATCATCGATGCAGTAGCGATGAAACAGGCTTCAACACGACACAAAGATATTCATACCATGTACGTTGATTACCGAAAGGCATATGACTCTGTTCCACATACTTGGCTTCTTCAGGTGCTTGCCCTTTACAAAATTCACCCAGTAATAATAACGTTTCTAGAGACCACAATGGGCAAATGGCAGACTGTGCTAAACATCAAGCAAAATGATACAACTCTTGCCACAGAGCCGATTAAAATTCAAAGGGGCATCTTTCAAGGGGATGCCCTGAGCCCATTGTGGTTCTGTTTGGCATTGAACCCACTATCAAAACTACTGAATAATACACATGTAGGACTTAAACTAACTTTGAATAACTCAAACCACTTCCTGTCGCACCTGTTATACATGGACGACATCAAAATATATGCTAATGATAAATCGGAGCTTTTTAAACTTGCAGACGTTACTCAACAGTTTTCTAACGACATTCAGATGCAGTTTGGGGTCGACAAGTGCAAAATTCACTCAATTGTCAAAGGCAAACTTCAAAACAATGAATATATTCTTGAAAACGGAGACCAAATAGCATCAATGAGTGAACAGGATGCCTATAAATATTTAGGGTTTAAACAAGCAAGACAGATCCACCACAAGGAAACCAAAATAGAATTAACTAAGAAATTTAGATGCAGGATTAATTTGATATTAAAACACATCTCAACTCTAAAAATATTATTAAAGCTATTAATACATTTGCCATCCCCTTACTGACTTACTCTTTTGGTGTTATCAGCTGGTCTAAAACTGATCTTGTAAAGCTACAGCGGATTATAAACACAAGCCTTACAAAATTTAGGAAACACCACCCTAAAGCTTGCACAGAACGACTTACCTTACCCCGTCACGAGGGAGGCAGGGGTCTTATAGATATCCAAAATTTACACAATAAACAGATTACAACATTACGAAAATACTTCCACAGTAAGGCTGAAACTTCAATTTTGCACAAGTACATAACCGAAATAGATAAAAAAATTACCCCACTAAATTTAAATAATAAGAGTTCTCAACTAAATGAGCTAGTGATTTCAAAAGAACAAAAGATAGCAAGCTGGACGCAGAAGTCGCTACATGGGAGACACCGAGCCGATCTAAGCCAAGAACATGTCGATAAAGACTCATCGAACGCGTGGCTTAGAAGAGGTGAACTGTTTCCCGAGACTGAAGCGTTCATGCTTGCTATACAGGACCAAACAATAGCTACCCGTAACTACAGAAAGTTTATCACGAAAGATCTAGGCCATCAAAATGATTCCTGTAGGAGATGTAACAGTGCACCTGAAACAATCCAGCACATCACTGGAGCGTGCAAGAGTCTGGTTCAAACGGACTACAAACATCGACACGACCAGGTTGCAGCCATTGTTCATCAGCATCTCGCAGTCACTTGCAAATTTTTAGAAAAGAAAGAGCCCTACTATAAATATAAACCGCCTACTGTTCTGGAAGACACGAAGTTTAAACTCTATTGGGATAGGACTATTCTCACTGACAAAACTATTCACTTCAACCGACCGGACATCACACTTTATGACAAACAAAACAGAACCGCTTATATAATAGATATTGCAATTCCGAACACACACAACATCCAGTCTACAATCACTGAAAAACTCACTAAGTACCAAGACTTGGCAATAGAAATTGAAACGCAATGGCGAGCTCGCACCACACATATTGTCCCTATTGTCTTATCCTCGACGGGTGTAGTCCCCAAATCTCTAAAAACTAGCTTAAACACATTGAACATCCCTACACAATTGATCCATACCCTACAAAAGGCTACCATATTAAACACTTGCCGTATCACGCGTAAGTTCCTTACGTCATCTGTCACATCCACACTTAATACAGACTCCAGCTCACTTGGTTAAGGCCCGTGGGTTGGTAGTATAGGTACCTCCAGAAAGGAGAGAAAAAATAAAAGTATAAAAAAATAATAATAATAAATATTTCTATATGTTTGTTTTCAGGCACGCTAAGCAAGTGCACGAGAGCACAGCCCGGGACCGCGTGCTGAGCTCCACTACTGCCAGCAACAAGGTGCCGGTTGCTGCAGTAACCGGCCGCGCAACGGTAGCTCAGCCATCCTCACGTAAGTCTTGATTTGGGAATTGTTAGCACTTCAGGCATGCTAAGCAAGTGCACGAGAGCACGGCCCGGGACCGCGTGCTGAGCTCCACTACTGCCAGCAACAAGGTGCCGGTTGCTGCGGTCACCGGCCGCGCCACGGTAGCTCAGCCATCCTCACGTAAGTCTTGATTTGAGAATTGTTAGCACTTCAGGCACGCTAAGCAAGTGCACGAGAGCACAGCCCGGGACCGCGTGCTGAGCTCCACTACTGCCAGCAACAAGGTGCCGGTTGCTGCTGTCACCGGGCGCGCCACGGTAGCGCCACGGTAGCTCAGCCGTCCTCACGTGAGTCTTGATTTGAGAATTTGTTAGCACTTACAGTCCAGCAAAAAAAAGTAGACAAAAAATGAGGGCGCCACTTTGTATGAAAAGTCAAATTTGGCAACATTGACTATGAATGGCAACAATTTAGTATGAAAATTTTTTAATTCCATTTTATTTTTTGCTGGACTGTACATTGCTGTTATAAAATTACTTGACTATCCATGTGACTCCTCAATTTTTTTTCTTACCCTGTCGTTGCGTCAGTCTTCCTTTTCTTTCATATGTGCTCCTTTCCTAAAGAAAGTGCTACTTTCCTTTAGTAAGTGCTCCTTTCCTATTGTTGGTGCTCCTTTTCTATCGTAAGTGCCCGTTCTTATTGTAAGAGCTCGTTTCCTATCGTAAATGTTCCTTTCCTATCGTAAGTGCTCCTTTCTTATTGTAGGAGCTCCGTTCCTATCGTAAGTGCTCCTTTCCTATAGTAAATGCTCTTTCTCTACAACCTGTTACATAACTAACCAGAAAAAAGATTTTTTCATTATCATCAGTCGATAAAATAATAACATCACGGGTCTAGTAAGTGCTCCTTCCCTATCGAAAGTGCTCCTTTCATATGTAAGGGCTTCTTTTCTATCGTAAGTAGTCTTTTCCTATCCTAAGTGCTTCGTTCCTATTGTGAGTGCTCCTTTCCTACCGTAAGTTCTATCCTTTTTTATCATAACTTCTCATTTCCCCTCATAAGTTCCCTATCCTACCCTGGCATAAGTCCTCATATCCTATCCTTGCGTAACGTAAATCTTGACTATCCTATTCTCACATAAGTCCTCCTATTCCCTCCTACAGTAAGTCTTATCTTATGCTATCCTTCCGTAAGATCTCATCATTTATCTTCAGATTTAGACAATGTGTCTTTTATTCACGAAGCATGGTGCATAGTTTAATAGTAAGCAATGTTTATATTCCAGCGGCGTCTCGTATGCTGGAGCACTACACGCGTAACACGCAGGTGAAAGAAAGCTCGCCGGTTCAACTGCAGAAGAGGAAGATGGCTGATGTAGGGTAAGAAACTCTGTTTTTTTCTGTAAAACAATTTAGATTTTTGGCGCAGTCGGTAGGAATCGGCATAATACTAATTTATTGTCATGATCAGTTCTTCTAATCTAATATGATCTGTGGCAATATAACTCTATAACTAGTATGTCACAATGGTAATGCACCTTCATTCGGCGCAGTGACTTAACCCAGGGTTTGATTACTTACAGATTGGGACGATAACAAAGTATTCTTTGTGCGTAATTCTGATAAACGGAATGCTAGTCGGGGTTTTGAATGCAATTCTGTGTCTAATTTGTGTAAGAAAAATGTTTTCTATTTGCAGGTCGAACCCTGATACAACTATAAAGAAGTCTAGGCTAATACGCTTCGGAACTCCGCCGCAATCCTCAATGAAAGAAGGTAAGACAAAAAAAGTTACCCTTGTTAACACTTTTCTACCTTTAAGGCGCCTACAGACGTAGGCTATACAGGGTGGACCATAGAGTGACGTTAATAAAAAGAAATTAAATTCCTCACATCATGTATGTTCCGCGATTATTTTTTGTTTCCGAGTTATTCCACTTTTAAAGTTATATGGGAAAATCTAGACTGGCAGTAATTTTTTAATTACAGAAGATTTTGGACGAACTAGAAACATAAATACCACAACACTAGCGGATTTATAGCTACGTAGTCACCTTTACTAACTATTGAATTTTTTTTTTATGTTTGAATCATGGATCTGTGTTCAACTATTAATTTTCGCTAATATTTTTACAGCTGTACCTTCAAAACAAACGGTGTTCGCGAGGCTGGGCAACTCAGAACCTGTCACAGGAATGGCTACCAGAGCAACTGTAACGAAAGCAACCATGGTCACACAAAAACCCGACACTAAACCAGTATTTGCCCGCCTCGGCTCCAAAAGTAATGAGCAAGTGATTCCCGTACCGAGAGACGCTTTAAAATACGAAGGCATCTTAAAAAGCCCACAGACAGCCAAAAAACCAATGGTTATGGTCACTACATCTAAGAATAATGTACGTAAAATCGCATGCACCATGCGGGCAGATGAAACCCCGCTTTCTGTGAAAGAAAAGCTAGCATTACCTAAAGCTACAGCCAAATCGGTGAAATTCTCCAGCACTATACAGTACAAAGAGATTGAAGCGAATCAAAAAATGCCCATAGCAAGACCAAAGGTGTCCGTTGCAAGGCCTAACTTCACAACCGATCAAAAAGTGTCTGTAAAACCTAAATTCACACCGGTATTCAACAAACCAGAAAGGAGATTGTCTATGCCGGAAGGTGCTTCTAGTGTAAAAGACAGATTAGGAAATAAGAAACCAAATAATCTTACTATTACGAGAAATGTTTTCAACAGACTTGGTGTTTGATGTTTTCAGTTAATGAGTGTTCAAGTGGTTTATCATATCACAAGCAAGATGTACAGAACATTGAGATATATTTGTGTGTATGAAGAATGTGCCTATAATAGCAGATTGTAAATAATATTTTGATGGCACAGAAGTTTTCACCTAGAAGACTCACTATAACTTGATTTAAGTGTGATTTTTTTACTGAATTGACCTCGTCTTAGAAGCCTGCATTTTGTAGAAAAGTTCTTCCTTTGATTTTTTCATGATAGAAGTGACAAGAGTAGAAGAGAATAGAAGATTAGAAAAACAGATGACAAGTAAGTGGAACTTTACTTATGTTTAAGTATTTTATATACAAGACGTAAAATAATTTAACTAGTCGTTTTGTCATCACATCTCTCAATTTAATAACATTGTTTTGATCTCCTCAAAAAGAAATGAGTGGAATTTCGCAGCAATAATATTTTAGTACAAGTGAGATAGCATGATCGCCGACCGTATATGTATTTACAAACGCCGACCGTATATGTATTTACAAAATTCTAGCATAAACTAAAGTGTCCTGACAGAATTGACGCCACATGTAGTGGATTGCACAAAATTGCGTCTTATACGATGCGAGTTTTGGGATTCTGTAGTTCACTATGAACCCTTATTATTATTTAGCATTACTAGTTGTATTTTTTTTTTTCATACTGGTATAATCGGATATCCGGCGTAGTTACATGCGTAAACATTTCTTAGTTGGACATGAGGGAACACTGAATCTCAACTGTCAGAAATAGAGGTTCGATACTAGGTGTTACAAAACAACCAATAAAGCCGAAAGGAGATCAAGTTATTCATGAAATGGAAGAACTATCCCCATAGAACATTCCAAAAAAATAAAGAGTGGTGGACCCAATTTTTCTTTTCATTTTAGACCTATGTTTAACTTGAACTCCTTTCAGCTTTATTGGGTGTTAAACACATTGTATAAATTATTCTTCATTTTCACATAATACGTATTATTTTACAGCATAATAAGTTTAACTGTGTTTAAATGGTGTCAATTCTAGCAAACCTGTATATTGATAAATCAATATTTATTTTCTTCTTCTGTTAAGATAGCGTCTGCTAGAATCGGGGCCGTAAAGGGTGTTACTAATTATTGATTTTTGAATAAAATTTGTATGTTTTTTATTATTATTACTTTTAAATTAAGTACGACTACGTACCTTTGCTTTTAACATCTACATGACCAAACGTTTGCTGTCCCAGATTCTATGTTAGAAAATCTACAAAATAATAAAAAATAATTGATAAAATTGTTAAGAAATGTATTTTTAATACGAGCCCTTCCGCAGTATTATTCACGCCGTACTTTAGATGGTTAGGGATTCAAATTCACGTCTTTAAACCTTGTAGAGTAGGCAGGGCGTCAAAAAGCTCTTTCACTTCCTCACCAGGTATGGTCCCAATACCTCTAAACAAGCTCAAGCTAAGAAGTCGTACTATAGGTAACGTTTTCCTTCATTACTTAAGGAGATGTATTACAAGAATCAAAAACCCTACTGCGGTATCATCCGTGGAGCCGTTTAGGCTATAGCCCGTGAAAAAGAATATACACGTGCATACTCACGAAAAACAACCCTCCTTCTGAGGCAGTCGGGTAACAAGTAGATGTGTTAAAAGAATTTTCTTGTCCACATGCATACATACATACATACATCGAAACTCATATTCTCGAAAAAACATAACCCGCCTTCTGAGGCAGTCGGGTAAAAAGCCGGGCAATGCTCGGTCAATGCCAGGTACCTACTTATTAAACATTGTTTGTGTTCTACTGACTGACTGACTGCACTTATAAAAGTACCTAATGACGTATAATTACATTCCACCCATATAAGTCAGTAGTGCGAACTTTTGCTGAAAAAACAGGAACAAACTGTACGTTCCGTTTTGCACGAACGTGCGTTTACTGCTGTCATTAGGGCTGCCTCTTCGGAAAATATCGACGTCTTGCACAAATGCCGATTGTAATTATCCAAGGGCCGAAGTCTGCTAAATGAAATCGTTTCAGTTGTGTGTGTGTCGATGGCATGTCAGTTGGACGGTTTTGGTAGTTTCGTATTCTGCTAACAATTTTTAGTACGGAAAATCACAGTGGCAATAGAACGACAGTTGAGTGTCGCTGACATTACAATGGCTAAAATGATAAGATTTGGGGGCCCAGAATGCTAGTAGGCATCTCGTTTATTTATACATATACCTAGGTATGTGTGGCTGGTCAGTTGCTAATGTGATGGGCTGCATATCAACGCCTAGTTTATCATTTTCCTTCTTTGATCCTCTAGAAGCCAGCAGCCTCTACTATCAACTATTGGAATTTCTCGCTTCCATGTTCCAAACATTTCCCGCTCGATAGGTATTCTTTGTTGTAGCCATTGCTATCTTACCGTGTTGCTTACCTAGCTATCAATTGAAAACATCTCCGTACCTGGAGTTTCCTTGCTGTGTCCTCGGGAATCCTCCTCAGCCTATATCAGAGCTACCCCTGTATACCTATATTAAGGTATTAGCCCGAGCGGCGACTGGTCTCATCCATACCTCACAAAAGAATAGAATAATTTAGCTATGTACGGGTAGAGGAGCTCGAGTACTTCGGATTGGTCGTGGTCTGCCGCGGCGCAGCTTGGCACGTTTGGCGGAGTAGCTAAAAGTTTGCCCTCTGAAAAAAGTTAAAAATATCTCATCGAAGAATAGAATGAGACATGGCTGTAGCGATAGGAGCAGTTTAGTAAAGCTTATAAATCTTGGTCTGCCGGCTGCTATCTTGGCACGTTTGGCGGAGTAGCTAAAAGTATGCCCTCTTAAAAAAGTAAAAAATATCTCATCGAAGAATAGAATGAGACATGGCTGTAGCGATAGGAGCAGTTTAGTAAAGCTTATAAATCTTGGTCTGCCGGCTGCTATCTTGGCACGTTTGGCGGAGTAGCTAAAAGTATGCCCTCTTAAAAAAGTAAAAAATATCTCATCGAAGAATAGAATGAAAATATATCGTACCGATAGCTTGCTTGAGTCTGCCTACATATATACTGGTCTGCCTGGCCACAGCCTGGCAGTTTTCCCAGTCCGACCACTTTTACTTTTTAGTAAAATTTTATCTCTTCGAATAAAAGAATAAAAATATGTCGTACCGATAGCTTGCTTAAGTCTGCCTAGAAAATACTGGTCTGCCTGACCACAGCCTGGCAGTTTTCAGATACGACCACTTTTACTTTTTTGAGAAATTTTATTTCTTCGAATAACAGAATGAAACTAAGTTGTAATAATAGTTTATTTAAAGCTGAACACATATCCCTTGGTCTGCCTGAGCTCAGTCCGGTAGTTTCTCCGATGCGATCACTTTTCACTCTCAGTAAATTTCAATTTTAAAGGACCTTGACTTTGTTTATTAGGGAGGGCCCCGTCAATAAAATGAAAATTTGTCGGTGTATAGAAGTGAGATTTACAGAGCTGTAATCTCTCAATGTCTAGATGAAGAATAAGTATGTTAATTTCAAGAATCTACAACTTCAGATGTATTCGTAGTAATTATTTCAAAAATACAATACTTGGGAAAACATTTTCTTCATCTGGACATTGAGAGATTACAGCTCTGTAAATCTCACTTCTATACACTGACAAATTTTCATTTTATTGGCCAGCCCACTCCTAATAAACAAAGTCAGGTCCTTTAAAATTGAAATTTACTGAGAGTGAAAAGTGATCGCATCGGAGAAACTACCGGACTGAGCTCAGGCAGACCAAGGGATATGTGTTCAGCTTTAAATAAACTATTATTACAACTTAGTTTCATTCTGTTATTCGAAGAAATAAAAATTTCTCAAAAAAGAGTAAAAGTGGTCGTATCTGAAAACTGCCAGGCTGTGGTCAGGCAGACCAGTATTTTTCTAGGCAGACTTAAGCAAGCTATCGGTACGACATATTTTTATTCTTTTATTCGAAGAGATAAAATTTTTACTAAAAAAAGTAAAAGTTACTAAAAAAAGTAAAAGTATTATTTTATTCGAAGAGATAAAATTTTTACTAAAAAAAGTAAAAGTGGTCGGACCGGGAAAACTGCCAGGCTGTGGCCAGGCAGACCAGTATATATGTAGGCAGACTCAAGCAAGCTATCGGTACGATATATTTTCATTCTATTCTTCGATGAGATATTTTTTACTTTTTTAAGAGGGCATACTTTTAGCTACTCCGCCAAACGTGCCAAGATAGCAGCCGGCAGACCAAGATTTATAAGCTTTACTAAACTGCTCCTATCGCTACAGCCATGTCTCATTCTATTCTTCGATGAGATATTTTTAACTTTTTCCAGAGGGCAAACTTTTAGCTACTCCGCCAAACGTGCCAAGCTGCGCCGCGGCAGACCACGACCAATCCGAAGTACTCGAGCTCCTCTACCCGTACATAGCTAAATTATTCTATTCTTTTGTGAGGTATGGATGAGACCAGTCGCCGCTCGGGCTATATGTATCTCTTCAATCAGTCTTATTCTCTAATGAAGTATCTACAGGTTTCTCTCTCTGCAGTATCTAGAGATTCTAGTGACTAGAATCTAGTCGCTTGGTAATTCACAGCTTGCTTGCTGATCCTAATATAATAGCTTCTAACTTGAAACGGTGGCAACCCTAACCTCCACACGCACTAAGAATAGTGACAACGCTTCTTCCTACCATTAGTTGGCTAGTTGCTGCGTTTAGCATTCATTCTGCATCGGAACGGAACCAAGGAAGCGTGGTTCCGTCGACAACTTTGCATATTAGATCCAGATCGCTGACGGCTGGCTTGAGTTTAATTGATAGATGGCGATTGGTTACTTAATCGGGTGGAAAACTCAAAGCTTATTGCAGATGTCAGCCGGCGCAATTGTGCCTAAACGCACCACCCAATGGATTTTCGGCGAATCGCAGAATCGCGCCTTAGTGGCGAATTAGTTTCCCAGTTTGCTTCTTTATATAAGCGAACAAGCATATGTATTAAAAAACAATAAAGCCGACTGCGGTCATTTCAAAGTTGTATTTTGCGATAAAAATCCGCCATCTTGAATTTTTAATATAGCCAGTGCCATGGTATAATAAGATACTCCGAATGGTATTCCGTTCCGAGACTCGTGTACCACGTGACCAACACATGTCTACGTCATCATGCTTGTGGGTTACCAGAACTACCCACTCTTATGATGTTTTTTGTAAATCATTTATGATACTCTTAACTAATAAATACAATTGAAGTGTTGTTGTAAAGTTCAAGTTAATACACACGTAAATCTAAATTATAAAATTATTAAGAAATATTTTAGGTCACTTTTCTGAGATTGAATTTACCCCATAACGTATTTTATTGAAATAAAATGGCAATACTAAGTGACGTTGTCTTGTGTTTCTCTGGGAAGGAAAGACCATGTTTTATTAGACTATGGCCAGTGCCACGCTGCCGAGACGATTCTAACGATACTTCATATGTCAAGATGCGCCCAGCCGTTTGGGTTGTAACCCGTGAAAACGAATCTCTGGATACATATCTACTACCTACATACATCTCGAAAAACATAACCCTCTTGAGGCAATCGGGTAAAAAGATAAGTCTGCTTTTGCTCTTTTCGTAATCCATTTTAGGTTCTAGCTAGACAATTTGTGGTTTGGTTGGTTATTGCACAGTTGTGTTAGGTCTATCGAATGACTGGAAGAGGCATGATATAATATCTAAAACATGCAGTTTTAGAAAGTGTGAATTAAATAAGTTCACTTCCCTGCAATATTCTTAGTAATAAATAACGATGAGACAAGCAAGCACCTTCCTAGGCGATTTATCGGTAGATAACACTGTTTAGACTGCAATTATTATTTAATACTTACTTTACCTACCTACTTTACTTACTGTACCCCTATGAAATGAACTTATAATAAGGCATGCAGCTTGGCGCTAGATAAAAATACTTACAGCGGAATATATCAATATCATATGAAATTAATGCAGCGGAGGCAAGAAAGACTGATCTTACACAGGGTGTCCCTGTTTAAGTGGTCCAAAAAACCTAGATTCTAGACATCCTTAGCGAACCAATTTCGAATAAGTACTGTTTTTAATATTGAACGAAAAATAACGACCTCCCATTGTTAGGTACCTACTATAACGCTGACTAATAGAATTTCATTTTATAAAAAATGTATTTTTATTCTTCGAATATTACAAAAACAATATTCCAGTTTGGTAGCTAATATCTTTCCCGTGGGTGTCGTAAGAAGCAACTAAGGGTTTAGAGAGTTAATGTGTATTGTGATTTTAGGCGACAGGCTGACTCCGTGTCACTAATATGGTGATACACACATAGTATTCTGTATGACTCACAATCTTTGGTCAGACGTGGTGTGAATGGCCGTATTTTACAGCCGTTTACGCTCGGTCTACCCCGCAAGGGAAATAGGCGTGATAAACCTATGTATGTAGGATGTTATCTACACCAGTCTAAGTTATTGCCTTAGAAGTTAGTTACTAAAAAAACTAACTTATCCATTGATTGACTCCGTTTTTACGGAACATTAAATGTGTAGTTCCATCCACGCCTCTTTCATGCTCTATAATTAAATAAATAATTTCCACATTATTCATATGGGTACGGATTTCTTGTAGTTACGTATGGGGCCTCAGGGTATACCTAGGTGTAAATCGACACCTGATTCGAAGAACATTGTAACTCAAAAATGCAAACTTTACAGGGGAGCCGTTTGAAGATTTTGGTATCGGTTTTTGAACGTTAAAATCTTTTTAGTAATGCAAATTTCACAAGTTTTGTGTGATTTTAGCATAAAAATGTTTGTTTGTTTAGGTGACAAATACCATTTATTTCATAAATCATCAGAAACCCCAGAAAAATTGATTTTTCGTTGAGTTACAATGTTCTGATATTGTGATACTAATAATTTTGAGTCTTGAAAACATTGTAACTGTACGTTACAAAATTATACTTTTGAAATCAGATAACATTGTAACCTATACTTACAACCATCATTTTTTGCATGTACTCAAACAAAAATTGCCACAAAACATTGTAATAGGTTGTTACAAACTGATTTTTAACATTGTTTCTAAGACAATTTGCGTTATAATATTGTAAGAAAGAAAATCGTAGTTAAACGTAGTTAGAATGTGATTGTAATTTTGTGATTAATAATTTAATTTTCTTTACAATAATTCAAAAGAAAGATTGATATAAAAACAGTTACTTCATCTGAAATAGCTATGAATGTGTAATTTTCCATATATTTATAGCTTATATATCTATAGCTTCACACCATACTACGAGCTGTAATAACTAACAAGCTATACTTATTGAGAGAAACAGTTCGAGTCAACAAACAGAAAAATAAATATGGCGCAAGTGGTGATACTCTAGATTGAAAGCCAGTACTGAATTTTAAGGCCAGAGATTTCGTCTTAAGGCCAGAGCATTTCACTAACGTGTGCTTTCTATGCTCACGTAGGTGCTAACATAAGAAACTGTGCATAAAAAAAAAGATGCACAGAGACCCACAGAGCTTGCCATGCTCGGTATAAAACTTCAAGATTGTATCCGAAATACTGAAATCTGATGCCGTGTAAAGGTGAAAGATGTACGTAACAAGATAACTAAGCTCAACAGGGTGCGGGCAGGGAAATTTGCTAGATGCGATGTGTTTGGAAGATGTGATATACACCAAGGCAGTGACTGAGTGACAGCTAAGAGACGGAAAGTGGCTAATGGGCAGATCATCGGCCCGATGTTCAGATAATAGAATAATATTACTGATGTGTTTTAAATAAGTAATGGTGATGAAGAGTGCAACTTAGCATGCCGCCTTGTTGAACTATTTAAACCCGCCTTTATTTTACTTTATTTTACCGCCTTTAGTCAAGAGGGTGGCATGCTGGATGGCATTCTCTGTCATTATTATTCATTTACAAGGTATCTCCATGGCAATGGAAATAAAAGAAAATGTTCGCAAGGTGAATAAAACCATTATCCTGGGAGGCTGAGGTGAAAATGAAACATATTTTTTATTAATTTTACTCCTCCTCCAACGGTGTTTCATACTAAAAAAAAGGAGCCACCCTAGGCGTAAATTGTTTGAAACGTACTAAAAATCGTATGGTACATACATGGAGGCACTGTTTGGCTTGCTACAATTGTTTCAAAACCAGTTTTGTTGTTGATAACTTTATATTGACTAAGTAAATTTTAAGAAAAACGGTTACGTACAAATATAAAACATAATGTGGTATTCAAATGTAGGTAAACATGAGACGTTATTTTATGAGAAGGTTGTTCATGAAACATTAAAATGACTCTTGAAAAAAAAGCGCTCGATAAAATAATTTACCTTGATATCAATACATAAAAGTTAAATTTTCCATGGTTAAATTGTAAAATATTGTTTTATTGTAGTGAAAATATATGAAAATATCTAGATATGGCAAACAAATGGTCAACAATTTGAAATATTACTTCAGGATACACTTTCACTTTGTAAAAATAACGTTGTAACTTGTTTTACTAGCGCTGAAAACTGCTTCTTTTTGTAGTCAATCGGATAAAAATTTAGAGTTATAACATTGTATCAGCATATACGCTGCAAAATATACCTTAAGATAATGGATTTATTCGAGACAAAAACATTGTAAATATTGTATACTAGCAGCCCGCCCAGCGGTTTCACCTGCTGCTACTTACCTGTTTTCCCGTAGAAATTGGATCTTTGCCCGTACTAAAAAGTCCATTACTCCGTTCCAGCAAAGGTGAATGTGCCAGCAGAAGCGGCCCGTCATGCTGAATAACTTTTATTTTGAAGCCATTACCGTATCTCTTATAGTTTATATGGGATGCTGGTGGTCAACATCAGGTACTCCAGATCCTCGATGACCATGTGCCAGCAGAAGCGGCTTGTCATGGTGAATAACTTTGTTTATGAAGCCATGGCCGTATCTCTTATAGTTTAGATGGGATGCTGGTGGTCTTCATCAGGTACTCCAGATCCTCGATGACCATGTGCCAGCAGAAGCGGCCCGTCATGGTGAACCACTTTTTCTATTAAGCCATGACCGTATCTTTTATAGTTTAGATGGGATGCTGGTGGTCTTCATCAGGTACTCCAGATCCTCGAGGGCTGACAAAAAGAAGTCCATGTCCGTCTTTACTATGCTAGTAATATCAGTAACAAATTTCGCGAAGATCGGTAAAGCGGTTTGGCTAATTTGAGTAATATCCGCTGTATTTCCCGCTTTTTCTGCTGCTAACCGTTTTCCCGTTGGAATGAGGAATTTTCCCGTGGTAAAAAGTAGCCTATTTTACTCAGGACTAATGTAGCTTTCTAATGGCGAAAGAATTTTTGAAATCGGTCCAGTAGTTTCGGAGTTTATCGATTACATACATACAAAAAAACAAACAAAGTTTTCCTCTTTATTATATTAGTGTAGACAATCTTTTAACTACGAAAAATTGATGACATCATAAAAATTGCGGTATTGTAACTTTAATTACAGTCTTTTAATGACTAAAACATGTGAAAAGCTGGAAAAGTGTACTTTGGAAAACCTAGTAAAAGGTTACCTAGGACCATGTTTTATACATCAAAATGTGCGTATTGGAGCGTGGAATCCAAATATACAATAGGTCTATAACATTGTAATTATGAGTTACAATGTTCTTAGAATCAGGTCTCGAAATGTAAGGGGTGGATATAGTGAGCAAGAAGGAAATTTTGTAAGGAAATTGCAGCTGCTAACGGCTACTATACGAATGGATAACTACTATGATCAAAGAAAATAATGAAATGATCTTTCTTCTTTTAATAGGAATCCCTTTCTGGACTTTTTACGTCCATCCGAGTCCTTCCAGTCCAAAAAATATGCATCAATCAATGTAAAGCCACATACCTACCGTTAGTTTGTTTTGTTTACTTGGAACTTTAGGCATACTTTACAGTCCGAAAACGTAGGTCTCGGTGTAATAGGTTTCGTCTCATTAATGAATTATTTCTGAAGACTAACTTTCTTCAGAGCCCCATGCATGACTCAAGTCTGCTAGTTTTTGCTACTGTAATGCCAGCGGCAGCCTACTGTCATTCTTTTGCCACTGTGATTTCCTATACTAAAACTGTTAGCAGAACACGAAACTACTGAAACTTATGTAGGAATACTCTTAAACCAAAACCATCCAACTGACATGCCATCGATACACAACTGAAACGTTTTTATTTAGCAGGTTTTGGCTCCACGACGTCTTCTTCTTCTTTTTATACCTACTTATTTAAGAGCACATTGCTCTTTTAGTGGAGTACCTAACCGCAATTTATCTCCCTTTTTCCGCCTTTTCCTTGACCTCCCTGTGACATGGCCATTAATGGAATTAATTAATTAATTAAATTAGGAGTTATGTAGACCAAATTGTACAAATAACTCTTGTTTGAACTTGGTCTAAATAACTCCTTGGCCTTCCTCTCCCTCACCTTCTTTCTATCTTGCCCACCAAAATAGTCTTGAATAACTAACTGGTCATGTCGGATATGATGTCCCAACTAGGGCTTGCAAATATTCGAAAATTTTACTATTCGAATATTCGACTTTTTTTTCGGGATTATTCGAATTATTCGAATAATATTCGAATATTTCGAAAAGACGAAAAAGCTTGTTATTTAAATAGAAATTTGCTTTATTTACACGAAAAATATGCTTAAAAATGAATAGGAGACTATCATCTATAGTTCTGAGTATTTAAAATCTAAAAATCAACTCTTAAAGTTTCATAATGACTCTTAAAACAAATATAAACATAATAGTAGTTTATGCAATTGCCTATTTGCCTTATAAGGTGAGGCTTTAGGATGTGAGTGTCTCACAAGTGAAAATAAGAAATAGAAAAGATGACGTACATCGACCGGGGATCGAACCCGGGCCGCATGGGTAAACGCCCCACCGCTCTGCCACTGAGCTATCGATGCACGGCCGATGGACGCCAAATTTTCTATCTCTTGATGCTCGTCTCCAAGCGACGATCCAGCGACATCTATAGTAAGTATTTAGAACTTACTATATTATTCTCACAAGTGAAATATAGCACTGTGAGTGCATTACAATCCCAATAGATTGATTAAGCAAGCTTCATCATATGGTTTGAATTCCACTCATAATGTGGACTAACCATGTAGTAAGTTCTAATACTTACTATAGATGTCGCTGGATCGTCGCTTGGAGACAAGCATCAAGAGATAGAAAATTTGGCGTCCATTGGCCGTGCATCGATAGCTCAGTGGCAGAGCGGTGGGGCGTTTACCCATGCGGCCCGGGTTCGATCCCCGGTCGATGTACGTCATCTTTTCTATTTCTTATTTTCACTTGTGAGAATAATATAGCACTGTGAGTGCATTACAATCCCAATAGATTGTGAGTGTCTGTTTATCACACGAGGCGAAGCCGAGTGTGATAATAGTTTGACACGAGCATTCTAAAGCCTAATTATATGCAGTTGCATACATTATTTTTATCTACACTCTACAAGAAAAACTATGAAAAATAATTCAAACCTCCGCACTGCACTATGGCGATTGCAAGCCTATCTACTGAACCACCAACTGAACGACTTTTGTACATAAGTAACTTTTTAACTAAACGTTAAAATGGAGGCTCATAAAAACTGAACAACTTTTAAAATTAAAAAGCATTTATCGGTGAATTTTAATTCGAAAAATGATTTGAAGCAAAGATTTAATAATAAATAAGTCCTCATAATTTCAAGTGTCGTCCCGCCCGGGTGACACTTGTTTTTTTTCATTTCATTCATTTTGTTGGCCAGTGTCAAATTAGAACAGATTACAATTTGGTACGCGGGTCAATTCGTTTAATTTTTTTTCAAACACTAGAAATCGAGTTACTTTATGTAGCTGCCAGTAGTATGAAAGTTTTTTTTTTAAAGGCTGTATATTCGTAATGCAGTTCATTACGTTCGTACTTTCGATTCTGTAAAACGAATATTTCGAAATGAGTGTAGATAAAATCAATAGTAATTATGACAGCAGTCTAATCAAACATCGATAATTCGAAATAAACATCAAACCAAAAGAAATATCAAGAAACTGATAGACAATAGAAATATGACGATTCTGGTCACAGTGATTAGAAATGTAGAAATGTTCTCATGAAATGAAAACAAAGCAATAAGGTCCGACTTATTTAATAAACAGTCGATCATTAAATGATCATTCACAAAAAATATGTTTAAAAAATGAACTTGAGACTATCATCTATAGTTCTGAATATTTAAAATCTAAAAATCAACTCTTTAACTTTCATAATAACATAAAAACAAATATAAAACATTAAATCAATAATAATTATGACAGCAGTGAAATCGAACATCGAAAATTCGAAATAAACATCAAACCAAAAGAAATATCAAGAGGCTGATAGATAATAGATATAATGTTTTAATGAAATGAAAAAAAAAGCAATAAGGTGCGACTTATTTAATAAGAATTTGATCATTTAATTATCATTTTAGTGATTAGATTTCAAATCACCGTTACCAGAATTGTCATATATCTCTTATCTATCAGTTTTTTGATATTTCTTTTAGTTTGATGGTTATTTCGAATTTTTGATGTTTGATTTCACTGCTGTCACAATTATTATTGATTTTATGTTTTTATTTGTTTTTCCGTAATAGCAAAACAAAATCAAATTTAAAAACGAAACAAAATATCCATAATAAATTCTTGAATAGTATTGTAATGAATGGTGTTGATACCATGCCGCTTAGTTTTGTAAATAATTACAGGTTTATGATTATGGTCGAATATTCGAATTTTCCCAATGTGTTTTCGAATATTCGATCTGGTTTACTATTCGAATTATTCGAAGTTTCGAATATTCGAATGCAAGCCCTAGTCCCAACATGTCCCCAGGACGTACCTTGTATGTTTTTCACTACACCCACCTAATTAGCAGTAAAAACGGACGTTCAAACTAATACAAACTGATATGTTTGCTTTCTCGGTTTCACTGAAGCACTCACAAAGCTTGGATAGCTATCTGGGCAATGGGTATCCATGTCTAGGCTCCCTATGGCCACTGACCATGACCGACAGAAAGTGTAGGTGAGAGTAGAGCAAGGTAAAGGGATATTATTACCTACATAGGGCGAACAGTTGGTAAAAAAATTGAACTAACATATTTTATTGATAGGATTTTTCGTATGTCCTTTCCTTATGCATATTTGTTTCTCTAGCGTTGAAGCGATCGCCCAGTCCCATAAGAACATAATTCTATAGAGATTCTGTAATTCTTCTTCTTTTGAGTGGGACACCAAATCGTCCAACGACCTGATGAACCCTGGTGACAGTGTTTTTCAACCGCCTACTGCAAATAGCAGGCTTTTGTCATGGTACTACTTATACTTACAAGTATTTTGAGATCCGTATGTTGTAAATCATTGAAGGAATTTCTTTCAAAGCCCTTTTGAAATTTCCGATCATATCGAAATTTGCTACGTGATTTTTCTAGAGCCAAATTAAATTAATCCGATTTCAACCTGCAACTGGATTTATTTACAAATCCTATTTTCATGGGTCAGTGGTATGGTTGGAGTGCGGCCACAGTGAAATCAAATTAAACCGTAGCTTTGGTCCGACTGTTGCAGCTTCGTATTGTTTCCCAAACTCTTGTAATCAGATAACCGACCAGGCAGTGGTTACGAATCCCTACGCCCTAACCTTCTTTTTGCCATCGTGAGTTCCATTTTTCAGTTATGAGACTGACCGTTCTTTTCTTTGCCATTGCGCAACGCCGAACACCAGAAGCCTATTATTACAGTCACGACAGAATAGGTGCAAACTATTGGTGCAAACAGTTATATAGGAAGTAATTTATTATTTATTTTACGCTGTGATTGAATTTGAAATTAATCGAATAAGTGATTGTGGGTTAAAATTTGGGATGATATAATGGGGAGGTACAAAGATTGGGTGACGGCGGCAGCGGGCGGGCGGCGCGCGATTCGATAAAAGCGAGTGGAGACGGCGCGCGCCCGCAGTGCCGCTCCCTACGCTCAGAGACGACTTCGCTCGCCATGGGGAGAAAGGTAAATAATATTCACATTTTCTTAGAAAACTATTTCGACAATTATTTATAGAATTATCATCTAAGTTGAATCTATCTTACAGCTCCGTCTCCTAGTTCATCAACCATCGCATTAATATGTAGTAAACTAAATAATTGTATATCTTCCAGGTACTATTGGTGGCGATATGCTGGCTGACAATCAGCCAAGCTCTGGGAGAGCAAAAAAATAAGAAGACTAAAAGTGTGACAATAATAGACAATGAAAGTGCGGAAAGTGGTGCTCCGAGGCTTTATCGCAAAGGCCCATTAACAGTGTATGCCAGTGCCGTGCCGTATACCCCATACGCATTAAAAGGACATTCAGTGTTAGCTGCCGGCTCGCAACATATACCTGTGAAAGCTGCCAGCAACCAAGGACTCGTGAATTTGAAGGATTCGTACGGGAAGTATGTCGAGACTCACCAGTCCGCGTACATGCCCTCGTACCCGCAGCAGTTTGTGCCGCTGCAGGCCCTGCCGCCGCACCTCGCCCAGCCGCTGGTGTCAGCGGCAGCGCCCAGTTTCAACTTCAAGACAGCACCCAGCTTCGTCTACGGACCACACAGCTACAAGATTCAGGAGCTGCAACTACCTGCAAGCGAAGCCGTACATTTCGGCACCATCTCCCAGCCGCTAGTATATTTAAATGATTTGAAAAACTTTGCTCCTCACGAACATACTTCGCATGAAGTGCTTTCTTCAGCCGAGATCGTTCATTCAAACCCGTCGCAAAGGTCGAACCATCAATCACATGAACCGAATCATCAAACGCATCATTCGAACCAACCAAAACACTTCTCGAACCATCCATCGCATCATTCGAACCAACCATCGCAACATTCGATTCAACTGTCGCACCATTCGAATATACCAACGCAACATTCGATTCAACCGTTGCACCACTCGAATCAACCTTCGCAACATTTGAATCAACAATCGCACCATTCGAATCAACAATCGCACCAGTCGAATCAACAATCGCACCATGCGAAACAACAATCCCATCAAGCAAATGAACCGTCGCATCATTCGAATCATCAAACATATGCGTCGACATTCCAGAGGCTTTATGACAATCCATCTGCCCGTGAAATAACTTCAGTTATTCAGGACACCAAACAACAAGGGGGTAAAAATGATCGTGGACAAATTCAAGCTTCTCCAGCTCAAACAAGTGTAACAGCCATAGTAAATGGAAAGAAGACTGTGATAAATCTGGAGACTAAACCACCGCTGCCTCTACTCAATCTCGACCTTCTGGAACCATTGAAGTTCGACAATCCTGTTGTGTCACAACTGCAACACTACTTACCCAAAGTGGAGACGTACCATAAATTGCCTTCACAAAATGTTAAGAAATGTAACAAAGAATGTAAGAATGATAACAAAGAATTCATCATCACGAAGACTAAATCATATGATAGTGGAAAAGTGAAAGGTGACACTTCATCACAACCCAAAAAATATAACAAACCGCAAACGCAGAAAAAACCGTCTAAACCAGGCATCACCGTGAAAGGATATCCAAACAGCGGTGACTATTCATATGAAATTAATACCCCTAATCACAAAGAAAGTTACAATGAGCAAATAATCAAATATAACACAGAAACTAACATGAAGCCTGTAGAATTCACTTACAACGAACAATCAGGTAAAGGAGAACCAGAAGTTTATACTTTCGTGCACAGCTCTAAAGAGCCATTGAAGGTCACACACGTAGAATACAATAGTGAAAATGATGGCCCTAAACACATCGTTTATAATTTGTCACCTCAAGATAAAGATGAGAAACCAACTAATAAAGTAAATCAACCGGCCCCTGAAGAAACAGACGAAGAATCAGGAGAAGACTTTTCTGAATCTGAGGAAAATAGTCCCGAACAAAATTCACATCATGAATCGTCTCCGCAACCACACCATGAAGAACAAAATTCTCATAATGGCCATCAATATGCTAAAGAGAATAGTCGCCCCCAAAATGAATATAATGAACAACAAATAATTCGTATTACACCAACGAAAGAATATTATCACTCAAGCTCCTTCAACAGCGAATCGCCAAAAAACAAACCAGAAACTCAGTATTACGTAAAAAGCGAGTCACCGTCGAAACCACCTCAACAGAATTACTTCATTATTCAGGAAACGCCTAATTTCCAAGTAAACAACCAACACGGACCAACTCCTACTTTAATATACCATGAACAACCGAAACATCAATCACATACTGATTCACGCCATCTCAAAGCAGAACACCGATCGAAAAATCACAACCCGCAACCACCTCGTGAACCTAAATACAAAATTGTGCAAAGTTTTGCAGAACCACCAACTAATCAGCCAGTAGTAGTACAAGCTTCATTCCAGCCGTTTGTGCCTGAATACGAAGAAGATATTCGCATACTTCCAACGCATAAACCGCATTCAGCGCCAATAAAAGTAAACCCAAGCCAACATATACCACGCGGCCCTACACAAGCGACGTTTATATCATTCAATCCATCTAATACCGGTGAACGACAAGGCAAAGCCCCGCAACAGAACTTCCATGCTCCTCCACAGGACGGAAAATTTGAACAGCCTCACGTCCACGAAAAAACAAAACAGATTATTATTGAGAAACATCAAGAAACGCCTAATGAGGAGCAAAATAGTTCCGAAAATGACGGGTCTAATGAAGAAAATAGCGAAGAAGACTTTGAGACTGGCTATAAAAACGCTGCATACGGTTTTCCTGCTTATGAAGAAGTCGCAAAGGACTTAGAAAAGGACATCTTCGATCCTGATTCTTATGGAAAACCTTACTATCAAACTGACTTTAATATAGAGCATTCCCCTTTCCAACAATATCAAAAAGACCAAGATAAGTTCCCGAAGTTTGCTCGCTTATCTTACAAAGACTCCAAGGATAATAATCAAGAGGACTACTTCCTAGATTATGCGACACACAACCCCGAAAGTTATGCAGACAGAATGAAAAGCAAAGTTGAATATTACAAAATGTTCAAAAAGAATAGACCCGCCGAGTATAATTTCGGAGGAGATAACGGTAAAGAACAAAAGACAGCTAAGTTCACTATCGCACCGACGTATGATTTCTTCAAGCAATCGGGGCCCAAACCCAAACAGAGTAAGAACATCTACGTTAAGTACAAAGTAGAGCCAGTGAAGTACTCGTTTGACCACAGTCAAGAAGCACCTCGTGACAGCAGAGCCTTCGCCTCACGCCCAACTTATAGTAAATACAAAACACACTTCGTAGAGCCTCAGTTACAATACGGGTTCGAGCCTATTACCGAACCATTATTCGCCGAGAGTGAAATGGCGGCTGTAGCAAGCAACAATAGTCCTGAAAGCGAAAACTCCGGCACGAGGAAAAAGATATACAAAGAGAAATGGTACATGAAGAAAACTACCAGAACCAGCAAACCTAGCTGATAATGATAATAATAATTTATTGTTATTTAATAGTAATAATGCCTTAACAAATTTTATAGTTCATAAAATAAAATGTGAAATATGTATTGCTTTTATTAAACTTCCCACAAATTAATTAAAGTGTTAAACGAGTTAAAAAATGACCGGATACTGAACAAAACTATCAGCACCGTCTCTAGGATCAATCGACACATCATGTAATTTAATTTTTATCGAATTTTATCGTTTAATGAAAATTATATTCATATGTATTTATCATCACATTGGTAATTTAGGTTAATCCCATAAATAAGAGTAACTCAAAGTGCAGTGCAGATAGGGAAAGTGGTACCTATATATCTATCTAACGTTATTTCGTACCTGAAACGCTACCGAAACGCTTTTAATTTCTCCAACACATAACTGAAAGTTCATGAACTAATTACGAATATCTTACGTAATGAAACTTTCCCTATCTATCAGTTCAATCACAATATATTACGTGACGCTATGTTGTTCCGATTTTATTGTGCTTCAACAAAAACCGGCGGTCAGCTACCGTGAAGAGCAAAAAGTTGCTCGCTCCACTTTGCATGCTTGATCAGCGGATACAAAGTTGCAATGTAAGTGCAATTCTGAGGAAACAAAGATTTACCTTTTTTTCCTATTCCTTGATTTGCGAAATGATCTATACTCCCCATCAAAAAAATCGAGACACTTTCGTTTTCATAGTGATACAAAATATGTAAATGTATGAAATTCAAAATTGAATTTAGATTATTGACATTAGGATTTAGAAACCTCGTTATACTCACTATTAAACGACATTAGACATTCATTCCAAAATAATCATTTTTCTCCGATATTGTGATCCGCACAAAAAGTAAAGTTGCAAAGCGTCTCGATTTTTCTGATGGGAAGTGTATTTGCATCTCATTTTAATGTTGTTGTTTTTTTGCCTGAGATTTTCAGGGCCTTTTTTTCGAGTAATCTTTAATCGACAATAAAACATCTTTGATTGAGTGAAAATTTGCTGCTAGCGTTTTTTAGGATTTATTAAGAAATGTTTGATTATAAACGCTTGCGACAGTTCAGGCGATCAAATTGTGATGATGATGAAATATGCAAAAAGAATGATACGACCAGGCGCGGTCACAGCCCTCAGTTTCAGGGGGGGTCATGATGACTGAAATACCTTAGAACCATTTTTTTCATCCACACTTTAGATTTATAGAAAAATTTCCTACTGCGTGCATAGGCATAATGTCATAATGACGTCACGCCACTCGTTACACGCTGAACACTGAACACAGGCTGATGCAGATTTTTGAATTCCTCAGTTAGATGCTTTTAAACTACTGAATTATTTGAATGAAATAATAATAAACTAGGTTTGTTGTCTAAAGAATCCTCATAAAATACCATAAAAAATTTCGGATTACCATTCTATTCTCTCCAAAGAAAAGATTACAACTCTCAGACTCAAACAAAGCACTGCATTAACACTTTACTTAGTCAATGAATTTGTCACTAGCTAGGCAGTGTTTTTCAAACTTTTTGTTTTGAATACGTGACCCCTTTCCAGGGAATAATTAACTGGCTACTTCCCTGTTTAGTCATCATCATAGAAATACAAAATTAGTAATAGCATTTAATCGGTGGCAGATACAGAAAAACTTCAAGCGTTGGGCGCATGCTCAGGATATTTATCTGGGTAGGCTGAAGTTTTCAGGTAAAAATGAGGCACAACAGTGCGAGCGAAGCGAACTCGACTTTTTGGCTACAAACGAGCATGAGAGCTTAAAAACTGGCTGCTAATGAAAAACAGACTAAAAGATACATGTACAGCGAGCGAAGCGAGCTCGACTTTTCGCGTTATAAAAAAGAGAGAGGCCTCAACACTAGCAGTAGATGTAAAACAGGTATTGCGAGTGAAGCGAGCCCGACTTTTCACGCTACAAACAAGCAAAAAATTACACTGCATATAATAGCCCGTTTTGAATGATTAAAATACATATAAACAAACACATTCTTTGTCACTAAAATTGTAGCTGACCGCCCACCTGTAGTTCTGCCTTGATACACGGTAGTTTTTTCTTGGATTTCAGGGGGGGTCATGACCCCTATGACCCCCCCCCCCCTGTGACCGCGCCTGGCTACGACTACAAATTGATGGAATAGAAGTGAAGCAACGTGTTGTTCTTGTAGAAAAAAAAGATAATTTGTAAAGAAAATAAGTTTCAATACTGATAGGCATTTTATTTCAATATTAGTGTTATCATTACTATCATAGTATTATTATTAATATAGTATAGGCACCCAACATTGACAAATCATATCCTCGCGTACTTTTGATACCATTTGACTTACAGATTTGACTAGTACACTTTTGAAAGTTTTTTTTGAAAGTTACACTGATGAAAATCCATATAAATATACATTTTTATTAACTTTGCAGAGAGACCTTAATTTAGTACAAAAATAAACACCGAATTTAATAGCCGGCACTTGCAATTGCAAAAGTCCGACTGAAACAGTCCGTCAGGCAATCACACCTAATTAGTCTTCACTTTTGTCTGCTACCTCTGCTTTCTGTTTTTTTCTGTGTCCACTTCGGTCAACCCTCTCCGCTTAAACAGCCTTATCGTCATCAATATTGTAGTCGTAGCGAGGACCAACGCTAGCAATCCAAGAGCTAGCGCAGAAGCAGATAAATTGACCCCGTGGTCAATAAGTTCTGCGATTAATGCAACTGGCCTTAGAATTTTTACAACTGGTTCACAACCCGACTCACGCACATATTTCGCCCATGTCCTGTTGGCTTGAGTAAGTTCTCTTGGCTTGATGAAAGGCCTTCGTCCAGGCACCGTCTTGTTAGCGAATATTGTGACGTTCCGAAGTTGAGTCTCATTGTAATGACAGTACAAACTCTTCTTCTTCTTGTTACCCTTTACTGTGATGTCTTTCTCAGCACTCTTTGCTCCAATGAGAACATCGAGGTCGCCCTTGATCATGTTCGCCCAGTCCCACATTTCTGCAATCTTGCAATCGCAAACGAAGGGGTTTCCGATCAGATTTAATGAATGCAATTTCGGATTGTTGATGAAGATTTGAGGGTCGATAGTTGTCAAATTATTATTGCTGAGATTGATCTTCTCTAGATGATGCAGTCTTTCCAAAAAGGAGAGGCTACCTTCTGTTGATCTGAGCCGATTACCTGCTAAGTTAAGTTCAGTTAGATTTTCAGTATTTTTGAAAGCGTCGTAGTTCAAAGCAGAAATATTGCAATTACTTATATCAAGGCTGGTAACTTGTGATAATTGTTTCGGGAATAAAGGTCCTTTCTCTGGGATGACTAGAGGGTTGCCTCCAAGTTTAATTTCTCTCAAATCCATATAAGTTAAGTTCTTGAAGAAAGCGTTTGAATACAATGGCCTCTTCAAACCACAGTATTCTAACTCTAGTGTTTCTAACTGAGTTAAGTTTCCAAATAATCCTGCTTCAAGAGACAGAAGATCGTTTCCAGATAAAACAAGCCTTCTCATTGAAGTCATTTTTGAGAACGAGTCAGGACCAATGTAGGACAAGTTACTGTAGCCCATATTAAGATATTCAAGTTTGTCCAAAGGTGCAAGCAATCTTACAAATACATTGACAAGAGGATTGTGTGAGATATCAAGCTCCTGAAGGTTATCAAACGTATTGAAGTTATCTGGTAGGTTTTGAAGTCCACAGTTGCTCAAAAACAGCTTTTCCAATTTCGGCAAAGGTGCAATCGCTTCTTGCAAATCTGGAGCGAAAAGGGGATTTCCAGAAAGATAAAGAGTTTTTAGGTTTGTGGCATTTGCAAATGCTTCTCCTGATATTGGGCCTCGGATTTTACAGTTGGACAAGTCCAAAAGTTCTAGATGGTTCAGGGAGGTCCCTAGCGTAGCAGCTACGTCAAGATCTTTTAGTTCATTATCCGCTAATATGAGAGAAACCAAGTATGTGTTGTTCGCAAACGTGTCCTCGGATAGTGAAATTATACCAGATTTTCTCAGATTCAAGTACTCTAGTCTCATCAAGTTTCCGAGGAGCTCGGGCCAGTCTGTGCCAGTCAATTGATTACCAGCCAATTCCAAGCTCTTGAGATTGATCAGTGGAGCAAACACATTTTCAGATAGTGCAGTCAGTTTGCAGTCATTTAGCTTTAAGTTTTCTAAGCTCGTAAGCACATCAAAAATGCCTGGTTCCAAAGTTTTGAGCGGATTGTTGGATAAATCAAGAGTGTTGAGCGAAGTGATGTTTTCAAAGAACTGCGGGTTGATTGTAGATAGTTTACACGAGCTGATGTCTAGGAACTGTAGAGTGCTGGAAATTAGGAATGGTCCTTCGATGATGCCATCGCCGAGTGGGTTGTCTTGTAGCTCCACGTTCAGTAGACCATGCGAATCTCTGAAATTGACGAAGGTTATATTAGTAGAGTCAGAATCAGCATCAATGTCAATCGTGTTGATATATTGTGTGTAGCTCGTGCGAGCACAATATGGTCGTCTGATCTAGCTATAACTGAATCCAGACCATTTGCAAAGTTGCTATAAAGGTTCTATCTACTGAGATTCAATTTGCATTCTGTGTGGCCATTATCTAATATTGGCATTGTGATTGGCATGGCGAGATCAGAGCAATTTGTAGCGGTTGTGACCACCGCCACAACAAGTTCAATAGTAATTGGAACAATTTAATAATCAGCATTGTGTACTGGGGATGGATGTCAGAATTGTGAAGGCACAATGTGTGTCCGTGGGAAATGTAAATCCGTTCTGATGTAAACAATGAGTCACTATTTCCATTGTAATTGACAAGCGCCACATTTTGCGTAAAGTTTTACGGATTTAACCGGAACGGTATTAATTTGATGATTCATCTTGGTTCGTTACATTTCTTTCGCTTCTCGCTCGATCTAAATCAATCAGATTTGAACGTTACTAATACTCTTTAAATAGTATTGGTGCTATATTATTGTTATACTTACATGAAAGCTTCAGGATCAACGTAGCTAATGTTGTTTCCAGACAAGTCCACATCAATCAGATACTCCAACCCCTTGAACGCCTCTTTTTCGACCTTCGTCAATCTGTTATTGGCAATTTGCAATCTTCTCATCTTGATATCGTCAGGGAAACTGTTTAGCGTGGAAATGTTGTTGCCGTTCAAATCGAGGATGTAAACGCTGAGACTGAGTTCATCGTAGGGCACTTCTGTCAGGTTGCTTTCTGAACAGTCTGTGACCCAGTTGATCCTGAAGTAGTGGCAGTCGCAGTCATCAGGGCACTCCAGCTCGAAACTGTCTCCGTTAAAGCCGTACGTCAGACCAGTCGCGATGAGGTAGAAAACAAGCGCCGTGAGTCGTGCCATTCTGAATAGTTGCGTCCGCAGTGAGTTAAAAAGCAGCCATAGTCAACCTGAAACTGAAAATCAATGCAACTTTAGACGATGCAGCAAAAAACTTAGGATGGCAAAGTCAGTTGAAGAACCGTGATTACAACTACGAGTTTGAGCACAAACAAAACTAACTTTATCGTTTTCAGATGTGAAAGATATTCTCATTGTTGATAATCTTGCCAATATCGTGACTGTCTAATGATGTGAAGTTTAGCCAGGTGTAGATAATTACAGCAGTAAACGCACGGACGGACATGTGATGTCAATGTGGATCATAAATATTGTGTACTACGATATGCTTACACTTCAATAATAGGTACGTAATGGCACAAAATATATAATAGTACTAGGATGTAATGGTAAAAATGTAGAGTAGCAGTATTTATGTAAACATCATCTACGTTTTATAAATCGCTTATGTTTAATGGACTTTACATCACCTCTTTAGAATTTCAGCAGTTTTACATAATATTAACGAACATACCTATATATGTTATATCCGTCTATTGTAGAGTAAGTTTTTGTACCTACTTTTAGGCATGTTAGATATCTGAAAATTATTTAAGTATAAGAATTATTTTTATTTAGGAAAAGAGAGTCTGTTAATCCAAATAGAAATAGTTTTATAACGCGATTACGCTCAGCTTTCGTAGACACGGACAGGAAATATTTTTATATCCGATATAAACATGATTTTATAATAAATTAGCTAAGAGACTGTAAATTTTACTACTAACATTTTTACTGCGAATAAAAACAAATTGTTTGAAGTAACGCTATTATGTGTTGTAATGGAAGTATTTATAAAGGTACATTAGTTTGGCGGTTTCACGCTGTTATCTCGGCGGAAAAGTAATTAATTAACTATACGGTTTCGGACATCGAACAATGACACAAAATATCTAAGTAGGTAGGTACTTTTTCATAGGGGTTCGTACGTCTATAAGTACCGATCGCCCCAAGTCTGCTAAATTCTAGCCATTGTAATGCCACTGCGATATTCCAAACTAAAAAAGAAGAAACGAAACTACCAAAACCATCCAACTGACATGCCATCGACACGCAACTGAAGCAATTTTTATTTAGCAGATTTCGGCCCCTGGCCTCTACATATCTGTCCGAACTACTCCGAACCTTTCGGTGTATAAGACCGGTCGATTCTTCGAGATGAATCGTGTGGCGTGCCCTGAGCATTGTCAACAAGAGGAATGGCAAGCGGCACAATGAGCATAACGACTCTCATCCTGCAGCGGCCGGCTCGGTTTGTTTCCCGCCAGAATTTTCCAGAACTTAAGGCGGGGCCCACGCGTAACCGCCGTTGCTAACGCATGCGTCTGTCAGATGCATTCAAATGAATTCTAAAACCCGACGGTAAAATAAAGCAACGCAAGCTTCTACGCTGTGCTGTTTCAACGCAAGTTTCGCCTTTATTTTAGTAGAGTTCGGTATGCATTTGGCGACAGATAGATAGCGCAGCAAAGGACGTTATGTGTGGACTCCGCGTTGTTCTTTATTAGATCATGTGCTCGAACAATGAGTGGCCAGTAGGTAGTACTTGCTTACGCGATAGGCTGATCTAACTGGACGCTTTGTTTGCATAGGGATTTACTTCAGAAAATAATCCATTGTTGTAAGACATAAGTAATTAGTAATTACGTACGGGCACATACAGGTTTGCCTGACCCCCCGTGCCGTGATCCTAACTATAAACCTGACTGATGATTAAAGTTAAGGAAATGTATATTTAGATAGGTACTAAACATTTTGGCACTTCATTCCTAACTTCTTTATTTATTTCAGCTTTACTGAATTGTCTTTCATCATCATCATCTTCCTGCCCTTATCCCAAATCAGTTGGGGTCGGCGCAATATATTTGTTAAAACACAAACTTATGTAAATAGCAAAGGGTCTTTATTTAGTGGAATACAGAAGCTAAGAAGACATCGTTACGTTATTTGGTATGTTTACCTTTTAATAGTTGTACTGTCTGTACCTACGTGACTCAGGAAATGTAAGGTGAGATTAGTGCATTTCTTCTACTTCTTTTAGCAAATCTAATAATAACAAACGACGTCTTGTTTTGACACAAGCGTTTTTAAATAAGGTTTGAGTCACTGCGTTTGCAATTTTGCTCTTTTTATTTTATCCTCATCGTCATCTATTCATTTCTGAGACAAGTGACGAACGTAACGTCATTAATTAGATCTAATATCATAATGGGAAATGCCGTGGGTAGGTGTCGTAAGCAATTTGTAAGTGTGGTTTCTCAGAACAATTTACCTCGATGATTTTATAGCGCATGTAACATCATAATAGTATACATCACTATTACCTAATCTATGTATATAATCTAGCATGGTTTTCTTCTAGGTATGTATTTGCCGAATCGACGACGAATCCAGTGTAAGAGTTTTGAAAATCACCATCTAAGTAACTAGTGGAACTATGAAACTATGGTACTTATAAATTATGGTAACGTAACGACCACCATCTATGTGAATAAGTAGGTAATTATTACAGACACTGATAACGAAGCAATGAAATTGTATAAACATTGGAAGAGACCCATTATGCGATTTAATCATTTGAAGGTAGATTACCACATCGGGGCTAATTATAAACTCAATGAAAATGATATTTTCATTATTCAAAATATAAGAAAATATTTTCTTCAATGAGGACTTATCAGATCCCTACTGAAAGTTTTTCCAAGTTATTTTTCTTGTGCAGCAATGGGCTGTTGTGGCTTTACATCACCGATGTTCCAAATATTTCTTGGTAGTGCAAATGGTGCTTTTCGTTGCTCTGATACATATACGAAAGTTTGTACATACATCTGTACTACGTGAAGATTGGTACTGCGAAGGAACAAGTACTTGCATACCTAGAGTCGATGTGTGGTAGTGGAAACTGTACAGTGGAGGCTCTCAACGCGCGCGGAAATTACGCTTCCTTCAAATTAGGAGTACCCTCTACAAAAGTTGCATCAGTTATGTCACCGGATAATTGGGCCGAGAATATATGTGTTAAGCCATGGCGTCAGAACTTTCGAGCCAGGGGCGGCCAAAACCAATCATCATAAGTGCCGCAGCAATAGTATGAAAACATTTGAAATTTTCTATCAAAATGTGAGAGGTCTGAAAAGCAAAACAGCCGTATTTCGTAACAACGTCTCTACATTAAACTCTAGTGACATTATAGTGCTTACTGAGACACTTCTTGTTTCATCTGTGTATGATGCTGAGCTTTTCCCACCCGGTTATGTGGTGCTTCGTAATGATAGAGCCGGAGATGTCGGCTGGGGCGGTGTGTTAATAGCTGTTAGAGACTGTTACTCTGCACGCATGGTGACTGAGATAGACGGTCTAACTATGGACAAGGAAATACTGTTTGCCTTAATTACTTGGAAGAATGTAAAATTTCTACTATGTGTTTGTTACTTACCACCTAGTTACAATGAAACACAGTACATCAATGTATTAGATTGCTTAGAAAATGGTATAACAAAATACTCTACCTTGAATGTAATTATTATAGGAGATTTCAATTTAAATTCGTGCATTGCTAAAGTGAAACGTCAATTTGAATCATTCTTGCAATTTTGTAATTTACAGCAACATAATTGTATTACTAATGACTATGGCGGCATGTTGGATCTGGCTCTATCTAATGTTGAGGCTGGAAACATAAAGGTGCGCGGGGCGGTGACGGGCGCGCTTGTAAAAGCAGACCGCTACCACCCGCCGCTGGATGTCGTAGTACGCTTACCGCGCGGGTCGCACATTCCGCTGCCGCAACCAACTCCTCCTGCTTCCACTGCTGCTGCAGGGAACTCCCATTGCGCTCCTGAATGGAATTTTCGAAAAGCAGACTACCTGGCTTTGTACGAAGATATCATGGGCATTGATTGGAGTGCTGTTTTGTGCCAACAGGATGTTAATTCTGCTGTAGACGTATTCTACTCGTTACTGTATGCTGTGATTGATCGGCATGTTCCTAAGAAACAAACTAGTCGTGGACCAAGGCGTCACTATCCACCATGGTACACTGATGAAATTAAACGCAAGCTAGTAATCAAGTATTTCCATCTCAAAAAGTTTAAATGTTTAGGATTGGAATTTAATCATGAAGTCTATAAATATTATAGAGGTCACATAAAAAATCTTGTGGATGTTGCGTACCAGCAGTATATTTCTAATATCGCTCGCGATATATGCCTTGATCCTACAAAGTTCTGGTCCTACGTGAAATCGAGGCGACAGAGTAGGTCCCAAAGCCATGATGTACAATACAATGATAAGGTTGTGAGTGGTCAAGGGGCAGCAACGGCCTTCGCTGAGTACTTTAGTTCGGTCTTCCACCCCGGGGTACCCCGGCTTGATCCTGTCGAGGCTGAATTAAGTGCTGGTGGTATTGGCGATGCGTCCTACGTTCATATAGACTGCATTTCTGTCGAGGACTTACGCCGGGTTACTCGCCGCCTCAACACGGCTTCCGCCACGGGACCCGATGGCATCCCAGCGTTCTTGGCGAAGGACTGTTCGAGGTCCTTGAGCTTCCTCTTCTTCATTTGTATAACTTGTCATTGAAACATGGAGATTATCCCATCAAGTGGAAACTGTCTCGCGTCGTTCCTGTTCCCAAGGGTGGATCGACAAAGGACATTACCTCGTTTCGGCCAATTGCGATACTATCAGTTTTTGGGAAAATCTTTGAATCTATTTTAAACTTTTATATATTAGCTCAAATTAATGGCCAGTTTGATGACTCCCAACATGGGTTCCGTTCTGCTCGATCCACGACAACCAATCACATTGCCTTCGTTGATTATGTGGCGTCCCAGATCGACCTCCGTAAGCAGGTGGACGCTACATATTTTGATTTTAAAAAGGCATTTGATTTGGTTGACAACGATGTCCTACTTGGCAAGATGTCACGGATGGGATTTGTGCCTATCTTATTGCAGTTATTTGCCAGTTATCTTAGAGACCGTATGCAATTTGTTAAATTCGAGGGCTATCAATCGAATGCTTACTACACAAGATCTGGCGTAAGTCAGGGCAGCACTTTGGGCCCTACTTTGTTTCTCATCATGATAAACGACCTTCCCAAAGTGTTGAAAGCGACAAAGTGCCTTATGTTCGCGGACGACCTAAAGCTCTTTTTGGCTGTGGGAAGCACTGAGGACTGTCTGAAGCTGCAAAGTGATATTGATGCGGTCACTAATTGGTGTGTGATTAATAACCTCCACTTCAATGTGGCAAAGTGCAAGGTTCTGTCCTATACCAGATCCAAATCTCCCATGATATACCCGTATTCGATAAACGATGTTCCACTTGAGCGAGTAGAATCGATGCGGGATCTTGGGATTGTTATGGATGCTAGACTGGATTTTCATGACCATATCACGACAATATGTAAGGAGGCAAACAAAACTTTAGGCTTTATCATGAGAACCTCTTCGCAGTTCCCCAATACCCGCGTGGCTACCTTGCTGTACACTTCTTTTTGTGAGATCTAAACTCGAGTATTGTGCAATGGTATGGGATCCCCGCGAGGCTAATTATAGTATATTAATAGAACGAGTTCAGCGAAAGTTTAATAGGTATCTCTATAAAAGGATGTATGGATATTATCCGTGGCTTTTCCCTTCTCTATTTGTCAATGGAATGGTGGGTTTGGATACGTTGGAGTTGAGACGCAAACTGCATCTTTTTCTCCACTTTGTGTCTCTTTTGCGTGGCAGGATCAGTAACCCTGAAGTTCTCAGCGCCATTAGATGGTTTGTTCCTGAGAGTTACGTTCGCACCGGCCGGCGTAGGCACGAGTTGCTGGCAGGATCCGCCAGTCGCACGCGCAGCGCCAAGAATGCTCCCACACAAAGAGCTACAGCGCTCATTAATGGTTTGGTTGCCAAAATCCAGGATGCCGACATATGCTTTGACTCTATACGTAGCCTATCAAATTCGTTTCAAATATACTATAATAATATTGATAGCATTGCATGACTGAATTCTGATTTTATTTTATTTTGACGATGTGTAATCAACTGAATGAATTTTGATTTTATTTTGACAATGGTTATTATTCCTGTATTTTATGATATTTTATGTAAGATTATAATTTAACACTAGCATTGTAAGCGTTTTGGTTTTGTACTGTAAGCTTGCAAATGTAATTGAACAATAAACAATTAAACAATTAAACAATTAAACAATATAATAGTCGTTACCCCAAGTGGCAACTTTGACAAAGACATGCTCGTTAGAAAAATGTGCCTCTGTAATGGGGATCGCGATAAGATCCCACTTCTGATACAAAATGTACCATTATGTTACACGAGGTTAGAACAACTGCTGAAGAGTAGGTATTGATTGGTGCATATCATGTTTGAAGTTCACTTTTTAAAAAGCTTGGGTTTACCATTCCCCACCAATATTATTACACGGTTCTTACCGTACGAACGAAGGTGGGCAAATATAGATTAACATCAGAATGGCGGGACCAAGGCTAAAGTTGGAATTTGAAAATAACGAATATTTAGTGCCTAATTTCTTCCAATTAGTTCCTAGGGTGAGGTAATTTCTTCCGTTTCGGTTTTACAGATAATTCAATTTCAAATTGGTCTGCGATTCTGATGTCAGATCCGCGGAACCATTCACGGTTTACCAACAATTACACACTGCAATGTTTAACTTTATGTGTCATTAATTACTTCTCAATTAGTTCCGTAAACACTTATTCAATTCAAGCTTGTAACTGTTACCATTACCTCATAATTTGAGCAATAAGATATACGTACGCCTGTAACACGCAGTAGAGCAAATTATTGATGAAATGAATTGCTATGTTCTCATATTTAGGCGTAAAATGTTCATAATATTTCATATCGTAATTTAAAGGTAACGGCAGCAGCTATTAGCTTGATTTCAATAAGTGCCTAGGAACTAATTTAGAAGTAAATAATGATATATAAAGTTAAACATTTCAGTGTGTAGTTCTTGGTAAACCGTGAATGGTCCCGCAGACCTGACATCAGAATTGCGGACCACTTTAAAACTGAAATAATTTCTAAACCGATCAGGAAGAAATTTCCTTATCATAGGCACTAATTAGAAGAAATTAGGTACTAAATATTTGTTATATGGAAAATTCAAACCTTCGTCTTGGTCCCGCCATTCTGATGTTAATAATATAGCCTCTATTTTTTAGAGCTCTACGAAAGGCAAATGGTAAGCACATAGCCAACTGATGTCTCAGTAACCCATGATTGATTGGTCTTGAATGTAGCAAGAAGCCTATTTGTGGGGTAAAGTAAACAACACTAGCCTGACCGAGGTGCGGCTTGTCGATAACGCATTAGGGTTTAATGAAATGACAACATGAAGTAAACTCTACCGTTTCGTTGACGTCTTATATACCTACTTAGTGTTATTTATTGTTTCATTTAGCTATGTTTATTTTAAAACTTAGGAAAGAATGAATAGTAAGATGACACCCGTGAGACCGATGCCTCGCAGATTCGCATTCATAGTCCATCAAGACTATACCTATCCAGAAGGTGAAACAACCAGGACCTGACCGTTTCTCATCGAGCCGGACCTCATCGCTTCAGCTTAAATGCTGGCTAAGTGAATAAGGATTACCTCCACTTTAATGTGTACAATTAGCTTATCGTAAAGGACGAAACTCACAAGAGTTGTCACAAGACACTCGTGAAACCGATGCCACGCAGCCGCAGATTCGCATTCATAGTTCATCTGGGCTGTACCTATCCTAATAGTAAGATGCTTTTACAACATAAAGCAAACTCTACTGTTCCGTTGACGTCTTATAGCTTGCTGAATGGTATTTATTGTTCTATTTAGCAATGTTTATTTTAAAACTTCGGTAAGAATTTTTCCAAAGGCATGATGATAAGAGATTTCGACAATCATCACTTCAGGTCAGTAATGTTATGCTTATAATGACGTAGGGAAGGAGTCGTTACGTGCTAAATAAGCAAACAAAAATATGGCGATACAGTAAAATCAAAAGGTCGAGTAAGCACTACATGACATAGGTACCTAGTAGTATTGTAAAACAAGGTCGAAAATAAGTATTTTATTCATCTCTACGTAAATGTAAGTAAACTTACCGAAAACAATTCTTTGTAGGTAAGTAATATAAATTTTCTATACCTACTGAAAACTTTTATCAATATGTAGCTACTTTCGATATGCGATGGGTGGGGTGTATACTACCCCACGCGCCTAATTAAGGGTTAAGAGCGTTTGATCGGCTGCTGTGGCGAGTTAGGTAAGTTAAACTTCTAAGTAGTACCTACTTAGTAATCACTTTGCAAAAAAGATAAACGATTAATCTATCTACCTATCTATCTAACGATAAAACATTTAAAACACTATTATTTATAGACAACAAAGCAAGTAGTCACACATTTAAATATCAAGACATTTACTTATACCTTACGTAGCACAAATAAATAGGTAAATTGCACCAATTTATTCATCAGTTAAAACGACGTATAGTAGAGTCAAGTCAAGGTATTCACAACAATCAAGTAGATACAAACGGTCGTGTCATTTCATGTTATGATTATGATAATAAAAGTTTGATGCTCTTATTATGCAATTGTTAAATCAACAACTTTAATTATTTTGTCGCCTGGGCTAAGAACGAAAACGATAAGTTATTAAAACATGAAAAATAGCTGGGTAGAGCTATGTTGGTAGGTATAGTTGGTAGGTAGGTACTCCGGAATTTTATCGTATTCTTTAAAAGAAGAAGTCCCGGCATAACAAACGTGTAAAAACAATGTTGCTGCAACCGCATTGACAAACAACTCCACTATAACTCCTGTCTTTTCCAAAATATCTGTACGTGATCAGCTGTACCTACCAGAAAAATAATACAATAATCCTTGGTACAGCGAGTAGTTACATGAAAATGCTGGACGGAAGGCCGCAGGTTCTGAGCCGGTGGTTTCAAATAATTGTTCGTACTTACATTATGGGAAGCTGCGCCGCGCGCGGTTATGGTGCCGGTTGACTCGGTACTGTGGAGATTGCGCGACGGACCTACTCTGTGTGACACATCACATCATATTATAGCTAGTGCGTCAGATTGTCTGACTGGCCATGTACGTAGCTTTGCATTAGCGCCTGGCTTGAGGTACGGAGCAAACATTTTTGATGGCGAGGGGCAACCACTCACGATTCCTGTAAATCCACTTCTAGTCAACTTTGAAAGAATACCTAACTTACAGAAACTCCACTGGGACAGGAATTTTAGCTGGTCTAAAGAGAAATAATAAGTGTGTTCGCTAATGTAACGTAAATGGATTTTGCGGAAAGTAGGTAAATAAATAAACATTAAATTCTATAGGTGCTAATTAAAAATACTGGATTAATCTAGATGAAATATTCATAGTTAGCCTTTGCATAATTTGTACTCGAGATGCCTGATACTTTCACATTCAAACAACTGCTGAGTGCGTGAAACTTCTGTAAAAAGTTTTAAATTACCGTCAAGCTTCGCGCACTTACTCTCAGTGCTACCATTTGTAAAAAAAGTGTTTTCTACCAATATTAGAAAATTTCAGTAAATTCTACCAAAACAATATATTTATTGAAATGGCAACTCAGACTGTAGCAGTCAATGTCAAGCAGGGTTGCCAACCGTACGAGATTTCTCGTACAAATACGAGATTTATTGTCTCCCGTACGAGGTACGAGGACACTGTCAATCTCGTACAATTTTGTACGAGATTTTCACATGTTACATAATATTAATTGCTGGCAATCATTTTTTGCTCCTCAAGTAATCATAGTCTATGAAAAGTCATCGATTGCGTATGAAAAAAATTCCCGAGCGAGACCGAAACAGTTCCAGTTCGTTCGCTCGCTGGTTCATTCGTTTGTTTCTTGCACTATTTGTCTCTGTCGTACATACTGAAATATCTATATTCTTTTCTTTCTTTACATGTAGATTAGATAGGAGTTTTGTACTTTTGTTTGTCTTTGCAGAAGTGAGCGTTGAGGGATTGTTTTCAAACAAACTTTATAGAAGAAAAACTTTACGTTATAACCTATAAATGGTGTATGAACTTTAGTCTGAATTCACTGAAATCAGTATGAGTGATAGCAACGATGATGTTGATCGCTCGTCAACCCGAATTTTATTGGTTTTACCACACGTCGAAAGTTGTACGAGGTTCGAAACGTAAAATACGAGATTTTTAGGAGCCTGTGTACGAGAAAATAAATTTTTAGGTTGGCAACCCTGATGTCAAGTCAGTCAGATAAATAACCTCTAAAAAATACTCTTGCTTGCACCGTTGAGATTGTTTATTTGAAAATATTGACTTAAATACTAGTAATAAGGCAGTAAAAATGCCGCTGGATGTACAAGGAACTTTTGTGTCCCAGAAGATAAACAAAATCCGGTGGATCCCTGAAGAATATGTGGAAACAAAGTGCTTTTTCACCGGCAGTTGGGACGACGAACAAAACTCGATTAAAGTTTGGACCTTTGAGAGTCCACACGAAGAAGAGGACGTGGAATACCCTCGGGCCCTCTCAGAGTTTAAAGTGGAAGGTGACGTCACCGAAATAAAGTTTTCAGAGAAGAATAAAATTGCTGTTTCTACGTCCAATGGAGAGGTTAGGTTATTGGAAGTTAGTACGTATGAGAAGTCGGCGCCGCTGAAAGAATTGTTTGTTTGGAAGAACTTACATAAATTTGGGTGAGTTCCACTTAATTTTTCGCCTATTCCGTGTTTATTCTGTAGATACCTCTACCCACTCAAATTCCTACCTACAGAACCTTGATATTTTTGTGTGTTTTCAGAGCCGAGCCATGCTCATGCACATCTTTGGATACTATGGAGGGAGATATAGCCTCAATAGGTGAAAACGGAGCACTGAACATACTGAACGGTAGAAGAGGAGACATTTCCAGAACAATAGCTCAGGCCGACAGCTGCTCACTACATTCCGTGTGCTTCTTCAAACATAATGAGGTGGGTGGTGTAAATAACTAGGAATTTTGTTGTGAATATGTTCTTTTTGAATTATTTTAAAGTAGCGGCTTCACCTGCTGCAATACATTTTCAGTTTTCCCACAGAAAAAAGACGTTTTCCCAGCATGTGTTACATATAAACCTTCCTCTTGAATCACTCATTTCATACTCCTGAATTTTTGATATTTTTTGAATGGGTGTTCTTAGTGGCCCTTGTTAATATCTTTACATACTTTTGTTGGACAGACTGTCTGCTAGTTTCAAATTTCATTTGTAAGTGTTTCAAGTAAAACTATGTGTTCCAGGTGATAACAGGCAACTTAAGAGGCCACATGAAGATTTGGGACCTTCGCTCCACTAATGACAAACCAGCCGCTGCCTTCCTCCTTGCAGGTGACGAACTAGCTGCTACTTGTGTCATTAATCATCCCACTCAACCCCACATAATCCTAGCTGGCAGTGAATCAGGAGCTTTAGCCGTATGGGACTTGAGGCAAAACTCCTTCCCCACGTCTTTATTGAATGCTCATTCGGCCGGTGTCACAGAAATGCAGTTCCATCCAGAAAATCCTCATAAACTTCTGACTAGTTCTGTGTCAGGTGAGCTATGGGATTGGAACATGGAGTCCATGACCAAGAGTACTAAAGGGCCGGACAACCAACTGGCTATATGGATGCCTCTTGAAGACAAGAACACTATGATGGTGAACTCACTAATGCCAACTCTTCATAAAGCGATAAATACATTGCATTGTGACAGAGGAAGGATTCTTTGTGGAGGTGATAATGAGGCAGTGTATTTGATCAAGAATTTTAAATATTAAGTGGAACTTGAATGAAATGTTTGAAGTTTTGTGTTGATTGGATTGATTTGATTGATATTGTCTACATGTTCTTAAGTTTGCTTGTTGAAGTTAGGAGGTAAGAGAAATAAACCACATGTATTTTTGTAAATATGCATTTTATTTATTTTAATTATACTGAAGTAAATACACTTAGAAATACATTATAAAATAGTTTATTGATAACACCAAGTCAGTCTTTGCTTGCCTAGTCAAAGTATTGGTAAAATATTATACAAAAAACCAAACAAGTATTCTATTTACAAGCTTACACATTGCTGATTAAATGTTTTAAAATATCATTAAACAAGGCACCATATTACTAAATTACAAATATTTTTTCGCCAAAACGGTAACTTTTCAAACCATCCAGAATAATGGCACCAGAATTTTGTATCACGAAACTCAAAATTTATCAAAATGTGCTGAATTAAAATAAGAAATATCAAGAAGGCTCAGCCTAACGCAACTGGAATAAGATTTTATGATATCACTAAAATTAATACATTTATAACTTGATATTTGGCATCTCATTCACATATTCTATACCACACTAAATGCGTTAACTAATCATTAACACGGAGTATAATGTTAAATATATCACTCAATACAATATTGTTCAGGAATAAAATAATAAGCACAGCACAACTCATGACTGAAACTATTGTTCAGAAGGGCCATAGCTAGGTCGAGCTGATACAAACATTATTTACAGAGTACTTAGAAAAAGGCACCAAACTTAGCACCTTTGTGAATGCTATGGGAAAAGAAATCTTAACTGGTTAAATCTTAAAATAGAAGCTCCCCAGCTACAGCCCCGGATTCTAATACTTGTAACGTGAGCACCGTACGGACCGGTCTAGTCAGAATCGCTGCCGATCGCGTCCAAACAACCTTACAGTCCTACACCTCCATTGAGCGGGTCAATGATCTAAAATAGTGACTGGTTAAGGTGAACTCTCCGAATGTAACCCTTGAATGCCCGTTGGGTATTCAAGTGTGTTGGTTCCGCCGTGTGGCTTGCGGCTTGCGCGCGCTGGCCTGCAGCAGGGAGGCCGGGACGGTCCACAGCTGCTCGCACCACCGCATCAGCGCCTCCGTCACGTGGCAGCTGTTGGCCGCCGTCGCCAGCTGCGTCTCCAGGCTGTCTGATTGCTTGATCAGGAGGCTGGGGACAGAAGATTTCAAAGGATCAAAACGTGGAACTCTAAAGAGGTATCGCAAACAAAGCGAGTTTTTTTAAAGAGTAACTAATGATGACACTAGGGACTTAGGTGTGCTAATTTTTAGCCATTGCAATGCCAGTGACACTCAAGTGTACATTCAAATACGAATCTACAAAAAAAAACATCCAACTGACATGCCTGCCATCGAATCCAACTGAATCGACTTTTATTTAGCAGACTTGGGGCCCAAAGGTAGCGTAGTATATAGCTAGTATAGTATAGTATAGCTTACAATTCTACGGTAAAAAAGGCAAAAGAGGGCTGCGGCCTCACCAACCCAATATTAGGAAACGACCTCAGCATTCCATAGTAAAATAAGCCAACAGACGGGTTAAGTTAAGCTGTGGCACACCAACACTTGCAAGCGAAGCAAGCTCGACATTATAAGTTTTAAAAACGAAGTATCGTTACATTCGCCCCCAATTTTATTGAAAGCAATAATGAAAATGACTGTTTACCTGGGCGGGAAGAGCGTGGGCGCGATGATCATGGCGACGTTGTGCTCGCTCATCTTGTTGGCGGCGCTGTGCTGCACGATCTGACGCACCAGCCGCATCAGCTCGCGCAGCGTCGCTCGCTGCTCCGCCGGCAGCAGCAGCACCAGCAGGTTCAGCGCGCGCCCTTGCGTCGAACCAGACAGCGCTGGAATAGGAAAATTGACATTCAGAAAAGAAGTACACTATTTAACCAATATAAAAGTTACATCCATCTGTCTGGAGGAGCTACTGGTCCATGAAGGACTTAATAAAGGATGGCCTCCCACTTTGTTTAAAACGCAAACTCGTCGACACGTGCATCCTGCCAAACATGGTCACTGCACTGACCGGTTTGCAAAAGTCTCGAATCGGGGTGTGTCAACGAGCAATGGATAAGCGGGCTACACCTGGGAGTCAAGAGGATAGACCGTGTCCGAAATACCACACTCTGCTCCACTTTTGCTATCTAAATACTTACAGCATTATTGAGAGTCCCATGCATGATATAATAGCAAAAGACTTCTTGGTCAGGTTCTTGGTCTATAAGGAAGGCGGTAGGCCGTATGTGTGGTAGAAACTTAGAAAAGTCGCATGAGTTCCTTCGTTAGCGGCGGCTGCGTCAGCGCGCGGAGCAGCCGCTTGAAGGTCGTGCGAGATAGAGCCGCCTCCACCGCGCGCCGCTCACAGTACCACTACCGCTCGAGACATCCCACTCACCGTATGTGTGGTAGAAGAGGCGCATGAGCTCCTGCGTGAGCGGCGGCTGCGGCAGCGCGCGCAGCAGCCGCTTGAACACGGCATCTTTTATAGTACCACTGCCGCTCGAGATATTCCACTCACCGTATGTGTGGTAGAAGAGGCGCACGAGCTCCTGCGTGAGCGGTGGCTGCGGCAGCGCGCGCAGCAGCCGCTTGAACACGGCATCTTTTATAGTACCACTGCCGCTCGAGATATTCCACTCACCGTATGTGTGGTAGAAGAGGCGCACGAGCTCCTGCGTGAGCGGTGGCTGCGGCAGCGCGCGCAGCAGCCGCTTGAACACGGCATCTTTTATAGTACCACTGCCGCTCGAGATATTCCACTCACCGTATGTGTGGTAGAAGAGGCGCACGAGCTCCTGCGTGAGCGGCGGCTGCGGCAGCGCGCGCAGCAGCCGCTTGAACACGGCCGCTCGAGACATCCCACTCACCGTATGTGTGGTAGAAGAGGCGCATGAGCTCCTGCGTGAGCGGCGGCTGCGGCAGCGCGCGCAGCAGCCGCTTGAACACGGCCGCTCGAGACATCCCACTCACCGTATGTGTGGTAGAAGAGTCGCATGAGCTCCTGCGTGAGCGGCGGCTGCGGCAGCGCGCGCAGCAGCCGCTTGAACACGGCGGCGAGGTCGTGCGAAGGCTCACTACCGCTCGAGACATTCCACTCACCGTATGTGGTAGAAGAGCGCATGAGCTCCTGCGTGAGCGGCGGTTGGGGCAGCGCGCGCAGCAGCCGCTTGAACACGGCGGCGAGGTCGTGCGAGCACTACCGCTCGAGCGTATCAGGCGCATGAGCTCCTGCGTGAGCGGCGGCTGCGGCAGCGCGCGCAGCAGCCGCGAACACGCGGCGAGGTCGCGCGCGACGCTCGAGACATCCCACTCACCGTATGTGTGGTAGAAGAGGCGCATGAGCTCCTGCGTGAGCGGCGGCTGCGGCAGCGCGCGCAGCAGCCGCTTGAACACGGCGGCGAGGTCGTGCGAGGAGGCTCCGAGTACCACTACCGCTCGAGACATTCCACTCACCGTATGTGTGGTAGAACAGGCGCATGAGCTCCTGCGTGAGCGGCGGCTGCGGCAGCGCGCGCAGCAGCCGCTTGAACACGGCGGCGAGGTCGTGCGAGGAGGCTCCGAGTACCACTACCGCTCGAGACATTCCACTCACCGTATGTGTGGTAGAAGAGGCGCATGAGCTCCTGCGTGAGCGGTGGTTGTGGCAGCGCGCGCAGCAGCCGCTTGAACACGGCGGCGAGGTCGTGCGAGGAGGCTCGCGATAATGCCGCCTCCACCGCGCGCCGCTCAGAGTACCACTGCCGCTCGATCAGCTGGCAGAGGGATTCGATCTGGAAGAGGAAGAAAAAGAATGTTAAGAATACATGTTTCTGAACATATGTTTTTAGTTTACAATACTTATAATCGCGTTCAAAACAATAATAAAGGCATTATTAGTGTCTTTAATAACCTCGGTATTTCGGAGCGGTTTCACGCTCTATGGTCACGAGTAGACAAAGGTACTCTTTGGAGTAGACTGGCTCGGCGAGTGATGTCATCCATCTTTCATCTGTCACGTTTCTAAACTCCTATCGGCTTTGGTAAGCTCGTGCGGGAGAACTCATTGACTAAATCTGCGAAGCCATTAGCAGTAAGCGCGCGGCGGACAGCGCGCGCACCACGCTCGGCACCGAGCTCCACGTCTCCTCCCACAGGACCATGTCTGCTGTCATCATGTGTGGTTACCTTCTGCTTGTTGCCGGGCACGCGCAGCAGCCCCTCGTCCATGGTGCGCTGGCGCAGCGCGGCGGACAGCGCGCGCACCACGCTCGGCACCGAGCTCCACGTCTCCTCCCACAGGATCATGTCTTTGCGGAGGAGCGTCTCCAGTGCTACGCCGAACACTGCGCCCTCTGCAAACAAGGGAAAGGTTGTTTACAGAACAAATTAGATTTTTATTGGCCACTGACAACGGACAATGTTAGCAAAGTATGGAGAAAACGACATTTGAGGAGTCTTGTTATCAACTAGATAGGAATAGAAGAAAATTTACGACATTCCAAGTGAATTTAAAGGAAAATGTAATACTTATAAGGTAAAATTTTACTAAGTAAGTAGTGACCGATAGCAAAAACTCAAAACCGGCAGGTGATAGGTAAGGAACTACTCTCTCCGAGGAACATAATTGGACCACCTAATAGCTTAAATTAGCTGATCGGCAATTTTATATGGGAGGTCCAAATTTTTTTGTCATGTTTGTCTTATGTTCCTCATGGAAAGTTGTTCATTATCATTATCACCAGCCGCTTCTGATTTTTCGCTATCGGTACAGTACATCATTGCACTGTAAAATATTAAACCACGTACCTTCTTTCCTCTTCTTCTTCGGCGGCTTCCTCTTCTGGAACGGCAGCGAGTATCTGTCGAAGAGCGTGGTGAGCTCCAGCCACACGAGCGGCAGCAGCCTCTTCAACTGCGGCTCGGCTGTCCTCCTCAGGCTATGCAGACACACTGCATTACATTCATTTACGTACCTTCCTTCCTCTTCTTCTTCGGCGGCTTCCTCTTCTGGAACGGCAGCGAGTATCTGTCGAAGAGCGTGGTCAGCTCCAGCCACACGAGCGGCAGCAGCCTCTTCAGCTGCGGCTCGCCGACCTCCTCAATGTCCACAGTACTGTCCTCTTCAGGCCAGTCTTCCTCGGCGTCCATCATCTGGCGGTCCAGGTTGAACTTGTGTTCGAAACTCAGCGGCTGTTGAGTTGACGCGGCGCTCTTGGTGCGAGTCACTGCTGTGTGTTTCCCGCTGTGGAATTGATTAATCGTCCATATAGTTTTGCGACATTTAGTGCCAGCGCTCCGTCACGCAGATTGTCCGCGCGAACTGTCAAGTTCAAGCGAGACAGATAAAGTGAGTGAACATCGCCGAGACATCGCCACGCAGCGTTGTCACTTAGAAAGAGGCTTAGTGATATTGTTTCTAGATTTGTCAAGACATTGGAAGATAAATCACTGATTTTCTGAAAAGTGACCTCATCTTGAACCAACGACGATCAAAGAAGCTTTGTTGATTTGATTATTAGTGGAGTAGATGCCATACTTGAATGAGCCTTCTAAAGGTATTGGCTTGCTACTTATTACTTACTTCTATTGATTTGTTTTTTCAAAGCCGGATTATAAAAGGGATAGGGATACTCACATGAACGGATCGTTGTCCTTCAGAATGGAGCCGTTGATTCGCTCCTTGCCTATTCTTGGTCCTTGGACTGTGCCGTATCTTTGGTAGCCTAGAAGTTCGATGCCCTCTGGAAAAACATCAAAAAACCATTGATTAGATACTTAGTTGCGAGCTACACTAATATTTTTTGGGTTGTGGTTAAAGAGTTTCGTAACTAACGTAACTGTGTGTGATTGATTTTGTGCTCGCAAATAGCTAAAACAGTTTTTGCTAATTTCAGTTTGTGGTTAAAGGGTTCGTTACGACCAAATTATGAATCATCTTTTTTGACTGCTTTTTGTGGTTGCAAATTGTTAAGATAGTTATTAAAAGTAGTTTAGAACGCATGCGAAAATTGCTTTTTGACGTGCATGCAATTTTAGTCGTCTATTTTGTACTTATTTTGTTATGAAATTACCTATATGATTAGAGGACCAATCACATTCAGGTCATAAAAGATGATGCTTCTGTGACCACTAAATGAAGGGTATCATTCTCGCAAGAAATGAGTACCTACATCGCGAAAATATTAGTTTTTGATTAAAATTTTCGCAATAAAGTTAGGTAGGTAGATACTAGATACCTACTTAATAATATCGCCAACCTGCGATCCGATGTTCTTGCACTTCGCGAGACTTGGCTCATTAACGGATGTCAGTCAAACGATGCGTCGAGCTTTTATGATTTGGCTATATTTTTGAACTCACCAGTATTGCTCGCAATGTCAGCCCAGTGCAGGTCGTTCGGTTTGAACAGCTCGTGCATGGGCAGCGGGGGGGAGTCGCCGGGGCCGGGCGGGGAGGGCGCGCGCGGCGCTGCGCCGCCGGCGCGGACGGCGTGCGGGCGAGCGGCGTGTGCGCGCCGGCCGGCGGCGGGAAGCTGTCGCTGCAAAGAAAAGACACATCATCAGCTACAGTTTATTAGGTCACTGAGACCCGTTGTCTGAATTCATCAATTGATCACGTTTTAGGGGAGAGGCCCGAGACGAATAGAACTTGTAAGGAGCCTGCAACAATGCCTAGTGAGTGGGAAGGAGCCCCCGGCAAGTACCACTTTGCATCTCCCGAGATTCGGTTTGTATACCATTTTTGGTATGAAGAACCAAGGGAAGGAGGAGGGTCTGATAACGTTTTAACGGCTAGGGCAAAAAATTGGGTGGCGCTCGCTATTCTAAGCCGGCACAACATGACATAGCAAAATGCATTATTATAGGATTCATTAAAACTTTAAGAGGCTCCTCTTTGCCAACGCAATGCAGAGAGAACAGAATTTGAGGTTACATCAGACAATTGTCTAGACCGATGATGAATTGATGCTTCTAAGTAAATATTAAGTGTCGTCATCTAACGAGACAGCAAATAAAGTATTCTATGATAACTACAGCAGATGAATTGCTTTTTAATTTCTCTTATCTTATTAATTGTTCTAATATTCCGCTCCAGTAAAACTGAGACTGGCATCAGAACCAATTTATCATTTTTTGGGGTTCGTTTTTCTAATAGGTGACACCCTTTATTAGTTAAATACAATTTCGCTAGACATGTACTCTAAAGTTTAACGTATTGCGCTAAATGTATCTACCTGAACCTAAAAAACTAATGGTAACAGAAGCCATTACCATTAGTCATAGCTACAATGGATAGAAATCGGAACGAGCTTTATAGGTTGTTAGCACAAAATAGAGAGTTTACAGAAGGTTCACTCGGCCCTATTTCGGATTTTCGCGATTGGCATTTGTTACATAGCCAGGGTTGCTGCTGTCAAAAATCTCTAAGTATAAAAACGTCAGAACAGTAAAATCTGACAAAGAACGTCGTATGATTCTGAGCCAATTTTAAATCCAATAAATATGACATTCGTGTCAACCACCTTCTTATTTACCTTGACTTCCCCTGAGATTCCGGTTTTTTCCAGTTTTCGTCAGTAAGCGTCAAAATCGTCGCTAGTACTGAGTGAGCCATCTGGTAAAGGCGCCCGCGCGCCGTTTTCCTAATTTGTGTTGTTAGTCTGTGTGTTGACTTTGCAGAATCTTGCAAAATGTTGAATGGACGCTGTTACAATGGCTTCAATGCGTCAGCTACCACTAATGTCAGCTACTCCATCAACCTTCTTGGTTACGCTGTATAACTCTCCTAAACACGAAGATGTAATTCAAAGAGAATTTGTCATGACGTGGAATTTCTCTCTTTGATTTTTGCATTCACATAAGTAAGGCTCTTGTTTTTCGTTTTTTTTCACTATCTTTACATACTAAACGTTGCTCTACCGTTGTCGAGGATAATGTAACTTACACGAAGTCTGGCGGTGTGGCTGCATCAGCCCATTCTGCTGGCGGGCTGCCTGATCCTCCACTGGGCAAGGAGTCCAGGGAATCTGGAGTTGCGCTGCGGGAACGAGGCTCGCTGCCACTTGAGTTCTGGAAGAAAGGAAAACAGGAGTTTAGGCTATGATAGTAAGGTAGAGTTTTCTCTGATTTGGCTAATTATTATCGTAGTCCATCCACATTCCACGCGTAGTATCTACTTACATACGTATCTTGGATACTGCAAAATCACCCCTTTAATATCGGGATAAGCAAAGCGTTAACGGCTGCAATGCACATCTTTAGCATATTTTGAGTCATTTCTGAAATTGTGAATCAGTCTAATAAATCTGATCGAACCTAGTGATCCAAAACCCAAAAACGTACGTATGTAGGTAGATACATCTGTATACACTTCCGATTTCGCTTAGAGGAGGTAGGTAAGATATACTCCAAAGGAGCAATGCACGTCCAAGACCCAGTTAAGGTAGATATTACCTACATCAAGTTTCGCAAATTCCGTTTTAAAACGCTGATGCATGGATGCGGGTGAGTAAGTGAGTTCCGGTCGTACTGGTCATTCATACGATCAGATCAGCCGGAAAGCAAAACGCTGGAAACTTGAGGCCATATTTGTAAGGACGAACGGAGGTAATAAATAAAGGGAGGTTTCCACAGAATATACAGAGAGTAAGGGCAGCTCTCTGAATAGGTAGGTGTACTAATAAAAAAATGCAGTAAAATGCTGTAAAAATATTGACCTCCCGTAATCAGTTTACTGCATTTACTATAATAAAGATTGTTTATTACGTGTCCTGAAATACTTTCTACATACCTAAGGTTTTTCAGTTTCATGGTTTCAATGCACTCTATTTCAGTACTTATTCGGAGAGCCATCTTTACAACCTGTATAATATATTTAGTGTTGCTTCAAAGAGTGGTTAAAACTTAAAATTGACTATTGTTGGTTTGATGGTTTTGAAAGAATGCATCGAAAACGAGGACGGTTCCGCCCAGCTATAAACATTAAAGACTATTTCGTCATTGTCAGTTCTTGCCGAGCTTCTTAATATTTACGACCGAGTCCACTCAATGTCTGGTCTTCCGTTTTCCTTCTGTACCTATTTACGTGACACGAGACAAAAGACTTACGGACTTCCGCAATCTTACAGCGAAGATTATTGGTCGTCCTCACCTTCCTCTATTTAATAGAGTCTATTATATACTGAACTTATTACCTTTTCACATCACTTCGATAGTTAGCTAATGCAGGAAACCTGCACACGCGAGTTTTTCTCAATAGAAAGCTTATAATCGTGAGAGGCAACATAATTGTTTAAACGTTGCTATGTCTTTACAAACTTAGGAGTTGTTCACGTGGTGAGGGAAAGAGAAACTTAAAATTGCGTATTGTCCTCTTGTGATGTAATTTCGGTTTTAGCGCTAGAAAGCAAAGTTTAATGGTCACTTGGGTTCTAAGGAAAGATCCATTAGTCATCTTGAGAAGCTATTTAATTGCGTAAACAAACTTAATAGCTCTGTGTGTTCTTTGCGCAAGGATTTACGAAATATGTGCACAGCTTTTCAAAGATATTTCAAGATTGGTTCTACTCATTACCAAATGTTTTGGTAACATTTCTCACCATTAACTTATTGTGAGAGAAAACTTAAATTGCTTTTAGGTAAGTATCAATCATTTGTACTTAATAGCTTTGTTTTATAATGACCAAATTTTAGTTAGGTAAATTATTTCCCAGAAAATGTAAGTACATCAGTTTCCCTTTAAGTTTATAATTTTTCTAAATTCTTGGTCTACCTCTGCAACTGAGACTTAAACAAGGCCACAGACTGGAGTTTCATACATTCTTAAACAACAACCAGTGAGTCGCTACCACCAGCAAATAAGCTATACTGTACCTACTTTCATTCATTCATTATGCTACTCGCTTCTATAATTACGATAATTAGGTCAGATGGATAGTGGTCGTAAGTCGTAAGCTAGCGGCAAAACTATCAATTAAACACGGTCCCAGCAAAGCAGTGGCGGTGCCATATTAGGCTTACCGTTGTCGGTTGCAACGCGGAGCCTTCCGGTTACTATAAAAGGTGGTATCGACACTTATTGTCGTCTAGGCCTTATTGTCAATCAGTAGAAATCCTGTCCAGTGTTGCAATAATTAATTCAAGTGGTTAGCTGCTACTGTTTGGATGGTATCCGTCTAAGCATTCTCAGAAATGCTTGAGGTTCCAGCAATATCACAGTTACTACTGGTTTACTGTTTAGCCATTGATATAAAAATCAATGGGATGCCTAACCTTTCACAGACAAAGTAGCAATAGTTACTTATTTAAAGTTGTTGGGCCATTTCAGAGGCCTGTTACTTATGAAAACCCTGCCACAAGGGTTAATCAGGTAGTTGAACGACTCGGTATCCCACTCGACAAGAAGAAGTTGGACGCTACACTTTGCTTTGTCGAAGCTTTCTCAACCAAAAATACCTACTTATCATATCATGAGACCTAAGGAAAAACTAAAAAAAACTGATTCGGTTTACCTAGATAGCGATAAGATAAGCCTTGGATATTTTAAAAGTTTTGGTCTAACCAAGTTGCTAGCAGCTAAGAACGTACATCTGAACTGAATTCACCCTTTCCACGCTTAAGATACCTGAAGAGATAGCCAGTCACGATAGCCACATTATATTGGGTGAAATTTTACTAGTGACCGATAGCGAAAACTCAGAACCGTTTCGTATTTCGACCTATGTTCCTTGGGGAAAGTTGTTCCTTATCACCAGCCGGTTCTGAGTTTTCGCTATCGGTCACTAGTAAATTTCACCCCATACATATTATGTAGATTTCCACCTCAAGATAGGAACGGATCTTGCCTATCGTATGGATACCGTAGTTAGGAACGGAAGTGCCCTATGATCCGGTAAGAAACTACATGTATGTTAGTAGCAGCTGCCAGACCGGTTGGACGCTTAGCAGACTCAGTTGCAGAGTAGTAGGCAGTTTCTAGTGATAAAAACCGAAGATAAAGCTTTAAAGATACCTTTAAGGAGTCATGCTACTTATCTTTACTAGCGGGATAGAAAAAGTGTTTACGACACCGTAAAAATACGGTCGCTATCGCCACGTCTGACAAATGTTTAAGGATTGAGGGACCGTGTTAGAAAAACCGTGTATTACACGTTAGTGGCCAAGATACGCTTGCACTATTTCACAAGCTGAAATGGAGCCGCGGTAGCCCAGTTGGTAGTGGCGTCAGCTGTACAGATGCTTCTGTCGCAGGTTCAAATCCTGCCTGAGCCGAAAAATTTTGCAAACGACGACGACGACGTTGTCAGCCTATCTCCTAAAATTATAATACACATGAAACCATCGACTTCTTCATACGACACGCGCGGGAAAGAAATGGGATTAATGCTTTTCTAAGCCGACATCCCACGGCAAACTTTCAAACTTTTGCTACTACGGTTAGATATCTATCAGTGCAAAGCTCTAGCATTGCAAAATTCTAGACGGAAGACTAATGAAGTCGCACTATTTGGTCGCAATGTCAACAAACCAGTCAGACTAGACTAATGATTGCAGAAACCTAATGCGAAGTTTGGTAATACCAGCAGAACTGCTTCTGTCAACACACAAGCGGCTTGAATCACGAGCTCCCGATTACGCGCAAGCTCCACAGAGTAGACGAGTGACGTAAGGTGGCAACTGTCAAACAAGTGATCGTCGGAGAGACTTGCGATACCGCGACGCTTGAGAAACCGTTTTCAATTTTTATTCTAAAAAATAAACAAAGCTACGCACGTGAGAAGCGCGTTGCATCGATATCAGCTGACGATTGCTTATTTGGCAGACGTCAAGTTGCGCGTCATGGCATGCTTCTATTCTGTGGGGCTCGATCAAGGGTTAGGTACTATAACTAGATCGTTTATTTAACGTTGTAAATTCATCTTGAATTCGCCGTAAATAGGCTTGTTAATGAGAGTTTATTGTCGTACCTAATCGGGACTTTATCAAAACATGGAAAAATAAAACAAATATAATTGATTAATTTAACAGCTGCATAACAAAATAAGATTTTTCACACGTACTTTATAACGTCAATTAATTTCATATTAAGATTATACTAGGGCACCTGTTTATTTCTATTTCTTTTATTTTTTCTTTAAAATACATTTTATATGACAATTTATTTAGATATAGAATTTAAATTTCCTGTTTGCTACGCCGTAGTAAAAGCCTACGAGACGTAGATAATATTTTTGGCGGCGTGAAGACCGACCAACCAAGACGTCTATTGTATCTTAAAATGATTTGAATTAAGAAAATATCTGTATTTGTAGTGTTTTCCGAATATCTCATTGACATTGTTTTATTTTATCTATTTTATTGTTATTTACTTGAAAATGGCGTACAGCCGCTATTATATTCTGTGCTGGCGCGAAATTGAATTTGCCACACTATCCTGAACAGTCCGAATAATATAAAGTTCGAATAGTATATATTTTATTGTTATTCAAATGCTGCATGATTCGGTAGATTATAACATCGTGGATACTTGTTGCGTGGTAAATCATACGTACTGAATATTTTGAGGTATTGAGAGCAATATATATACCTACTTAATACGTGTATGAATACGTAGATTAGTTAGGTATGTATTTACATTGACCGCTTTTCCGTCGGACGTACGCAAGTCGATAATTTGCCAAAATCCTAAACTGTTGTACTTACTAGTTATTTACCGTTAGGAAACTTTTGATAGGTAATCATCTACCGGGAGTAACGGAAAGGGTATAACAATCCGGAAGGAGGTCAAGATACTCATGAAACTGAACAACTTTCCCCATGGAACATAGGTCGAAATATGAAAAAAAAAATTTGGACCTTCCATAGTAAATCAGTTTTTTGACAACCGTGCCTTTTGAATTCCGAGCGACGATTAACGTAACCGCTCGTCCGTCATTTAAACTGTATGTAAACAGCATACCTACATATCCTACCAATTTAAGGGTTCAATGTAACCTGATCTTTCATACATACATATATCACATCTATGTCCTTCGCGGGGTAGGCAGGGCGTAACCGTTGGCTGAAAAAAACCAGCCATTTACACCAAGTCTGATTAAAGTTCGAGAGTCTTTTGTCTAAAATTGCAATACACGTTAACTCTCAAATCCCTAAGTCGCTTTTTACGACAGCCACGGGAAAGATATCTAAGGTAAGGCGGCACTACATATCTTTCTTACAGTTGTGAATACAAACCAGTATAGGTATCTAAGTTTATTCCTTCTATAGGTAACTTGATATGCTACTGAAAGTACCGAATTAAATGCAGTTTGGTAATACTTATGTTTATTGATGTGTTTAGCCTTCAACATATAAAACTGAGTTTCTATATCCTTCAAGCAAGGATGCTGGTAGAGTTATTATATTATTTTCAGTTAAATTTAAGCTGCAGTTAAACATTACAAGAATTTGGTTGGTATTTGGGTAAATCACTTAAGTTTAGATGTTCTAGAGAAGAATAATTGAAGGATATTTATTAGGATTGTTAATATGCATTATTATCAAAATGTTTATGACTCGTTGTTATACAGATATAGGGAAGGACAGATAGCATACAATATGTAAAGTGTAAACACGCTTAATTAAGTTCTTATTAGATATTTATGTTATGATTTTGTTTAGGGCTTTTATTCCCATGATAAATGTACTGCATATATTACAATAAGCCAAAATATTTACCTAGAAGTTTACGTACAATGTTTTTAAGTTAGGTATGGATAACTTAACCTTATTACCTAATCATATTTAGGTAAATTACAATTGGACTTCCTACATGAATGGAACGCACAAAGTTTGCCAAATAGTTATTTAATGGGCAGGATGTTGTTATCGTCATGATGGTTAATACCTGCCATACCAAACCACGCAAAAATTCAAGACAATGAATGGAGAATATCCAAACAAAAATTTTTTTTTTTTATCTATGATGGGCTTACTCTTGACCCCAATCTTACCCTAGAGCAGAGATGGGATCTACGGTGGAGCGAGCTTGCCCAGAAGATGCCTATTCACTCTAGACTTAAAGAGATTCAGGTTATATGCACTCGGAAATACTAATGCATTTTCAACCGTTCTTAAAAAAGAAGAGGTTTTTTTGACGGAAATTAGGTATATAAAGTAAGTTGGTTAACTTGTGATATACTAAAACCAACAAATGTATCCCTGTACCTACCAACTTGTTCTTTTTGAAGTCGTAAGTACCCATAGGTAATCCCCAGATAGTGACAAAGTCACGAGGTCAAGATCTGTTGATGAAATCCATGAGGAATGTAAATTTGAAGATTGCCCTTGATTGGCACGCCGCCGCAGCACAAAATAGCCGCAGTAGAGGTTCCAAGAGGTTTCTAACTTTCAATATTATTACAGTAAGCATTACCATCCCCTCCAGATATGACTTCAGCATCGCCAGTCCTTTGCAATTCTCCAACTTCTCACACATTTTTGAACGCACCGTATCACAAATCATTGTTATTTTTTTTTATTTTTTTCTTTTTTACCAACCATCACACAAAGCAACTGTCCGTCACACCAACTAAACGTATTGTGGATGTAACACCAACTTCAGTTTTGAAATCTGCCGGATGGGCAGTAATTTTCGCGTATGGAACGTCCGTTGTGAGTAAATATTGTACTCGTATGAATTATTGGACGTAAGTCGATGTAATAGAGCATTTTACTGGCACGTAATACTTATCGAACTGTTATTGAAAGAAGAAAAAAGTTACTTTGTATTCGAATTTTAAATTGTTATCTAAATTAATTCACAATGCACCTGAACCTGTATTATCAAACTATACGTACCTTGTAATACGTCAACACTTTTAGCATCATAGAACCACTTTTTTACTTTTTTCAAACAATGTTGTTGTCGTCACGGTCAACACCAAACTGAAGGCAATGGTCGTAAAGTACAAACAGCCTAATTGCATATTTATCTAATAGCCCTACAGATAACTGTGCCCTTAATACGAATGTTCGGTGCGTTACACATTAATAACTTCTTTTGAAACTATTTTAACGATCACCTGACTTAATTACATGTTTTTTTATTATTTTGCTTATACCTAAGTAGGTACTATTTCCATAGAAAAAGGTGCAGTAAGTAACTGATCCAATAAGTTTTAAGGAAAACAGTTGCAAAACGATTTAATGGTGACGATTTTTGGCTGATGACTAAACAGCTACTTGTAACTTCCGAGATACACTTCGGCATCAATTAGATTCGTATCTACAAGAAATAGCGTCAGAGAAGTACAAAATGCAAATAGTTTGGAAGTATAGTCCGCGCGCAATCTAATGGCATTCAAAAGCGATAACTAAAGGTATACATGGGGCTGCCATCAAATTGCGCGCTGACAGCAAGTACATTGGGTTGGACTCTTCTAATCCTAATAAGAGTAATAAGAGTGCTTTCTTGATTCAATTTTTTCTAGCAAATTTGCAAATATTGGCTTTATAAACATGCGAGTTTCTCGAAAACCGTTATGTAAAAATAATATGTTACTTGAACATTTAATCAAGCATATCTTCATCTAAAAAATGTACAGTGTAAATATTAACATTTTAGTTTTAAACCTGTTATAAACAGCGATATCTAAAGCGACAAAACCAAAATTCAGGAAAAGACCTCAAATCAAGCGTGAGTTTTAGAGTTTTGGTTCACTGTAAAAAAATATCAATTATACAAAAAAATAGAGTATATATTTGAGAACAAAGTCTACAGTAAACATTTTACAATTTTATTCAGCAATATAGAATAATACCACGTTTTCATATACGATTTTTTGCAAAATAATGCGCCATTATAACGGCTTCTGTAGGAAAAAATAACAGTAGTAAAGATTTTAAAAAAATATATGTTATTTAAGAAGATGTACTTAATCTAATTGCAGAAAAATATATTTATTTTTATTCATAATATCACTGTAAAAAATATTCAAACATCCCCATGTTTTTCGCAAAATGACGCTCCGAGAGGTTTGGCAGGGAAAATTGTATGGGCTTCGTGAAAAGCTCTATAGCGGCCTTAAAATTGTAGTTCAAAGCATCTCGTATCTCAACGAGAAAGTTCTCCCATAGTCTGTCATTTAACTTAAGTGTGCTTTACGTCATGCTCTTGTTTACAATGTTGTTTATTTTTATGCATTGTCTACTGTACTGATGGTTTGTGGTCACCCAAGGCTACAAAGAGTATGTATATAGAGTAATACGGATGCAAAGAGTAAATACCTCTAGATCTAGAGTATCTAACTTAACATTGCATCTGAAATTCCATAGTAACAATACGTGTACACCGAACCCTCAACGCCATTTTCGTCTCTATATTCTGGTTCAAAGCTAAATGTAACTGATCTAAAAAGTCCCTCAACAAATGCCATGATGTTTATAACGGCGCTGATTATTGTCTACTGATGGCTTGTGGTCACCCAATCACCCAAGGCTGTCAGTAAACGGGTGCAGTGGGTGAAAAGAGTATCTTGCTTAACTTTATGCCTTAAATTCCATAGAAACAATACACCACACCCTCAAAGCCATTTTCGTCTCTATATATTCTGATTTAAAGCTTCTTGTAACTGATCGAGAAAGTCCCTCAACCATTGTCATGATGTTTATAACTGTACTTATTATTGTCTACTGATGGCTTGTGGTCAGCCAATCACCCAAGGCTGCCAGTAAACGGGTGCAGTGGGTGAAAAGAGTATCTTACCTCACTCTATGCCTTAATTTCCATACAAACAAAACACCACACCCTCTACGCCATTTTCGTGTCTATATTCTGGTTCAAAGCGTATTGAAAGTCCCTCAACCAAAGGCATGATGTTTATAACGGTGCTCATTATTGTCTACTGATGGCTTGTGGTCACCCCATCACCCAAGGCTGTCAGTAATCGGGTGCAGTGGGTGAATGCGTATTGTGCGACCGAATATGTCGTAAACGTAACGGAGGCTATCATTTGCTGTGCTGTGGTACAGTTGGTGTAGGTCTATGATTTCTTTCAAAACTACCTCTGATACGAAATGTGTCAGAGTCGAACCTACTTATTTCGACCTATTAGTTTCTGTTGCGAGCAAAGAGTCTTACAACAAATGTAGGGGTTTATCTAATATTTTATGGCATTTGTTCTTGTTTTTCTCTTTTTGTATAAACCACACGCTTTTATTTAGCAAAATCTTGGGTTTGTGCCTAAAACTACCACACAGTCCACGCGATCCCTTCATTGGTCCTTCGAGCCGGAAATAGCCTTGTCCACCCCTTGAACTATTTAAATTTTGTTTTACCTTTCTCTCTTTTAAATAAGACTCTACAATAAAGCTACGGTATGAATAAAATAGACTGATATATTATTTTTAAAAGTCACTTGGTGCATGTGCATAAAAATTAAGATAAAAAAACCAGTCAGGCTTCAAGATCGGAATCTCTAAGTCACAGAGTAACGGCGTGATCAGATGTCACAAAAAGCTATTTATCACGACACACCTATAAACCAGTTTCTACGTGGTCTGCCACGATAGAATCAATGCTACCGAGCACCTATTATTATTTTAATCTATTGGGAATTTTATGCACTTACTGCGCTAATTTATTCTCATATAAATAAGAAATTGAAAAATGCCATGTATCGACCGGGACCACATGGGTCAACGCCCCACCACTCTGCCACTGAGTTATCGATGCGCCGAAGGATGCTTGCCAAATTTCAATCTCTTGATGCTCGTCTCCTTATTATTTTATAACATCGACAACCCACCAACTTATTATTAAATAATAAGGAGGGCTGCACCTGTGTATAACTCAGTAGCAAAATTTCGAGGTGTTTGAGATCCCATAGAAGTCGAGGAAGAAAATTCAAAGATCCAAAAATTCTGCAAAAGAATTCGAAACACCTATGTGGTTCAGAGTCCATGACTTTTTAAATAGAGTCCAGTTCAAAGTAAATGTTTTGTTTAGGTAAGAATAATGCAAATAAAATAAACAATCTGAGTCACTTCACAGAAAATATGAAGATCTACTGCATATTTTAGTTGTTGCAATAAGTTAGCTAGGTATACCTTAATGAATGCTAGGTAATTGTTTAATCGTTTAGTGTTCTAAGTAAACAGGGAAAAACCGTTTTACAATTTTATTTTGTTTCTATTTACTCTCAAAGTTGCTATGTGATAGATAAACAACCAGTAAGTATTACTTTTTTTTTTTCAAACATTAGACAAAAACATTGCTATGCTATGCATCGCTTTCGAAAACCAAATCATACTGATCTATAGAAACGTGTATAGCTGCGCCGCAATGTCTAAATGGTTTTGTCTTTTGTTTGGAAAAAAACATGTGCAGGAGACACGCCTTTGCGGTGCTATTAAAAATACACATTTTAAATCCGTTGATTTATAGCGCGTATGTCTGTGACCCGGCATTCACAAACTTTCGGCTGTTTGCTTGTCAAAATGTGCGATGTGAAACCACATTTCACAGGGCGTTTAACTGTGATAGACAAGTAACACCAGCCAACACCTGACCGGTGATGTAGTGAAGATTTTAAACACGGTCGAGTGGTTGCGACAGGCCAATGTCAAGATCAGATCAAGTGCAGTCGACGGCACCGACTTTCTTTCAAGTTGAAAAAACATTAGAAATAATATAAAAAATAAAAAGTTTCATACCGACTTCAATTGGTCCCACAGAATTAGTAAGTACTTTTGCCCGACTGCCTCGGGAGGGTTATGTTTTCCTTCTAGGATCATCAGATCCAGATCTGGTTATTGTTAGGACTTGGGAAGTAGGGTATGCTTTTAAACAATTGCAAACGTAAAAGTATTTTCCAAATCAGTACAGGCATCTTTGAGTTGTGAAACGCTGAACATAGATAAAAAACAATTTCCCCATTTATCATCATCATCTGCCTGCCCTTATCCCAACTTATTTGGGATCGGGGCAACATGTCTTTCTCTTCCATTCACCTCTATCAGCCGTCGAATCTTCGTTCACACGTTTTTAATTCATAAATCATCCTTTACACAATCCATCCAAACTTTTTTAGGCCTTCATCTCTTTCTGTATCCATCCCTCTTTTATGTCGGTCAGAAAATTAGAAAAAAAGCGTTTGGAAACCAGTAAGCGAAGCCGGCTTGCTCTAAGGGCATTCCATGATAATTACAGGTGTAATATACGAAAGATGCGGCTGTATATCTTTCAATCGATCCCATTGAGCGCGGAACAGGTTTTGACGGACAACTCACGACTTCTTTGTGTGACGCACGAACTAAAAACAATGTTATAAATAAAAATAAATAAAATAAAAATAGCCTTTATTTCTACTACAACAATATAACTAAACTAACTAAATACAAAAAGTGCTCTGATATAATAAAAAAATAAAAAGTATGTATCTATTTACTATTAATTGCTTATATTACTTAAAAAAAACTAATTTTCTTCTGTAGTAGTCGCCTCTTTGGCGTAGGCCTCCCCTAATTTTTTCCACTCCTCTCTATTTCGTGCTTTTTGCATCCAGTTTGGTCCACCAATTTGGTTCAGTACATCTCTCCATCTTTTCCTAGGTCTTCCTTTCTTCCTTTTGCTCTCCCTTGGTATCCATTCTGTCAAGCGCTTTGTCCATCTATGGTTGCACAGCCTGCAGATGTGCCCAGCCCATTGCCATTTTAGTAATCTTACTCTTTTCTTTACATCCATAATATTTGTTTTATTTCTTATTTTATAGTTTTTTACTTTATCTGACAGTTTCAATCCTAGCATGCTCCTTTCCATTTTACGCTGGCAGACTGCAATTGTTTCTTCATCTTCTTTTCTTAGTGCCCATGTTTGACAATAATATTGCCATTTCGTAGACTTTTTTCTTGGTATGAATATTTATTTTGCTATTTTTCATAATTTCTTTTAATCCCCAATATTTTTTCCAAGCTAGAGCTACCCTTCTTTGAATTTCTTTTTCTGTATTACATTGAAACGATACCATTTGTCCGAGATATATGTATTCTTTAACGTACTCTATTTTTTCTGTCTCTACAATAATATCTTGAGGTATGCCATTCGTTAAAATTTTTGTTTTGCTCGTGTTAAGTCTTAGTCCTACTTTATGACTTTCGGTTGCAAGTTCTCTCACCATGGTCGCGAGTTCTGTCGCACTTTCAGCGAATATCACAATATCATCAGCGAAGCGTAGGTGGCTCAGTAGTTCTCCGTCGATTTTTATTCCCTTTCCTTCCCAATTCAAACGTCTGAAAACTGATTCGAGTACCGCTGAAAATATTTTCGGGGACAACGGATCTCCCTGTCTTACTCCTTTTTGTATAGAAAATTCCGGGCCTTCTCTCTCTAAACGTACTTTCGCTTGACAATGTGTATATAAGTAAGATAATATTTCTATATACTTTGCGTTGATGCCTTGTTGTGCTAAAGACGTCCAAATAGCTTCAAAGTGTAAAGAATCAAAGGCTTTCATATAATCTATGAAACACATGAAAAGTGTTCTCTGATATTCATTAACTTTCTCTATTAACTGTGTTACTACCTGTAGATGGTCGATGGTAGAGTATGTCTTCCGAAAGCCTGCTTGTTCCCGTGGTTGGTTTTCGTCCAATAGGTTGGTTATTCTGTTTAATATAATTTTTGCAAAGATTTTGTATAAATTTGTCATGAGACTAATTGGCCTGTAGTTTCCTAGATCACTTCTATCTCCTTTTTTATGCAATAATATAATGGTTGATTTTGACCACTGTTCTGGTGTTATACCTGTTCTCAATATATTATTAAATAACATTTGCAGAGGTCTTATAAGTGAAGGAGAGAGTGATTTTAGCACTTCATTTGCAATGTTGTCATTTCCCGGAGTTTTGTCGTTTTTCTGGGATTTAATAGCGAACTCTATCTCTGATCCAAGAATGCTTGGTGGTTCTGTGTCTGTTTTTGTTATGCTGTATGTGCTGTAAGTAGAGCTGTTTGCATTATCGTAGAGTTGTTTATAGAAAAGAGTTGCTTCGTTTATTATATCAGGACGTCTTGATTGCATAATTCCCTGTTTATTTTTAATTTTTTCAGTCCATTCTGATTTATCGCTTAACTCTTTGTAAGCCTTACGTAAAGCTCCTGTTTTGTTTATAAATTTTTCGAAGGTTTCTTGTCGCGTTAATTTCTTTTGTTGCTCTATATTTCTGTTTATTTCTTTGCTTATTTTTGTTATATCCGACTTTACCTTTTTTGTTCTCTTTAATTTGTATAACTCTTTTCTTTGCTCTAGTAGGTTTTTTGTTTCTTGGTTGATAGACTGTTGTTTGTTATTATTTTTCTTAGGTATAAGTTTAAGGAATTCTTTTAATTCAAACTCTAACTTGTCATATTGGCATTGTACTCCAATAGATGTATTCATAGCATTAAGGAATTTACTTTCCCAAAATTCGGCGCTATCTCCTGATACTGTCGGGAGTTGTCGAGTATAATTGACGGGTTTTATTTTTGGTCTAGCAGGTTTTGAGTTTAAGGATAATCTGCACCTTATCATTCTGTGGTCTGTAAAGAAGTTCAGACTTTTGATTATATCAAAGCTTTTGATATTTTTTGGCTTATTTGTCAGTATGTAGTCAATTTCATTGAACTGCTTTCCATTAGGAGAACGCCATGTCCATTTTTTGTGTGGTTTGCACTGAAACATGCTGTTTATGATGTAGTAGTTTTTTTCAAGGGTGAATTCGGCCAGCCTTTGACCATGTGGGCTTCTTTGTCCATGTGAGTATTTTCCTATATTATTTTCTTCTCCTCTTTGAGCTTTACCAATTCTAGCGTTGAAATCGCCAAGTAAAATTATATTTTTCGAATTTACATAGTCCAAGGCCGAATCCACTGTTTGATAGAACGCGTCTAGTTCTTCACTTGAGTATGCTTCCGTAGGGGCATATACCTGTACTATTGACCAGATAGAGTCATCAGATATTTTTATTTCTAATGTAGCTACTCGATCTGAGAAACTTTTTATACTAAGTATGTTGTTTTTTAGGTATTTCTTAATCAGGAATCCGACTCCATTTTGACCATGTGATGTTTGTGTATGAAATAGGATGAAATCTGAATACTCTTCTATACTTTCTTTTTCTCTTCTTGTTTCGCATAAGCCTATAATATCCCATTTTATTGATTTTACAGCATAAGCCAGTTCGTCAATCCTGCTATCTGATAATAGAGTTCTCACATTAATGCTTGATATGTAGAGATTATGTGGTTGTTTTCTTTTGTTTTTTTCAGTAGTTTCTTTTTCTTGTTTGTTTGTATTTAGGGGGTGTTGGTCTAACTTCTCCGCGGTGACAATGTGTATAAAAACAATGTTATACACTGTTTAATATACAGATAAATGTAGGTACGTGCCGAGAATAATATTGTTTAAAAGAAAAGCCGGTATCTAGCTATTGTCACATACTATTTCAAGCACATATGTCTGTAGGGAAACGTGTGATACGGTAGATTTTTAACAAAAACAGAAGTTAGGCACGCGCTGTTTTGTCTCCAAAATTAGATATAGTAGCTAATAGCTATTCTCTAGACTAGACTGTTATAGTCTCAATAATGACAATAAATGTGTACCAATATGTACTTCGATAAGAACATTTTGAATTTGAATCCTTTTGAATAATATGTATCACTGAGTCTGCGCATGATTGGATTTAAACCTAACTGTTCTTTCTTCGGCGATTTTGGTGCTCACAAAAAGTTGTTTGTCTTGTTATACAGGAGTCACGTCGAATCGATAGTCAGTGGATATTATAACGAGAGTGTGACTTCTGTATTCTGATATATTATCTTACAAATTCGGTATACACTGTTGGTTATCTTGAGTATGTAGTAAGGACTTCTATAATACAGCCAGCAGTGTATTCCGAATCGGCTCCTGTCTGCAGGTTACGAGTAATTCCCACTTGACTTCTGTATTCTGATACTTTGTTCATTACGTCGGATCTCACATAAGTCATGAACTGTAAGTAACATAATACTTTTCATTTGCTTGTAGAATTACGTGAGGCGTTATCGTAATGTGTTTGGAAGTGACAGACAACTGGGCTCCTTCAAAATATTGTGTTGTCTTTATGGATAGGAAAATTAACTTATACTTATTGAGGTTCCCGTGGCTACGTTATGATCGTGATCTTCAAAGTCATTACCAAAATGCGAATGTGAGTGATCGCTCCAAAATAATGAAGGAACAAAAATTATATCGGAAATATAACCTTATAAATGACAACATTTTCAAATTGTGTGATAGTTAAACGCTGGGATGCAATTTCCTTAAAAACTAAGATCAAGCTAAAACGTTAAGAATCAGCGGTAAAAGTGTAATGAGCTCAGAACTAACCTCCAAATCCCTGAAGACATCCCTGATGTCTGGTTTCCTCGCTCTGGACGCCGCCCTCTTCCTCCTCACTGTTCTGTTGAGCCTTTTGACTCGCCTTCTCACTGCAGCTGCCTGTTCCCTTGGCAGAGGTCTGACGGCTTCACCCAGCTGTGCTTCTGTCACTTCTAGACCTTTTATGATCTTAAAACTTACCTCCAAATCCCTGAAGACATCCCTGATGTCCGGTTTCCTCGCTCTGGACGCTGCTCTCTTCCTCCTCACTGTCCTGTTGAGCCTTCTGACTCGTCTCCTGACTGCAGCTGCCTGTTCCCTTGGCAGAGGTCTGACAGCTTCACCCAGCTGTGCTTCTGTCACTTCTAAACCAGCCTGGAAGGGCGCGGCCAGCGATGCTAGTCCAGCTGATTGCAGCCATTCCGTCTCGAGCTCGCCTTCTGTATGGACAAAGAGAAGAGATTGTTAGCACGGTCAAATCAATCCATCATCTAAACCGAGGTAACGCTGACAGAGCGCTAGGAAACCCAGTGCCTCAAATATGGGAGTTGCATCAAATACTTTCGAAAAGCGTACCAAAAGGAAAAAGGAGAATATCATAAAGCTGTAGATAGTAGGTAAACATGGTAGATTTAAGATTAAGATTTTTGTCCTGAATAAATAACTTAGGTATAGAAAGTATTTTCGCAAAGTAAGCTAGTTTTCAATGACGTGGTATACGTACACCAGTTTGTGTGCAAGTTCTATAACCTTCGCTTTTTGTTGCGAGCAATCCGTCTTGTCTGTCGCAGCCATGTGATCTCTTAACCAGCAAAAAGCTGCACAATTGATACGTCTATGGCGTTTTTTTGTGGGAAACGATCAGTGCTACAATTAGACAAGAAAAGGTTCGTGATAATAGAATTTAAATTGGAAGTGAAGTAGTATTGTATATGGATGATTTCGTCACCGGAAGTTGGGTAAAGTTGACTGAAGCGTCAGTCAAGCAATACTGCTCTTAATAGATTACAAAATCGCAATTTTCAATATAAAATTTCTTAAGAGCATTATCAAAATTGTACCTATTTCAATTTCAGATTTTAACAATATATAGTCAATTTGATCATGTCTATTATTGTTACTGGCTGACTGTATTGAAAACCAGGATATGTTGACCCTTAAAGAAGGTAACTTGAGACCGATACATCAAAGATCAAAAGCTATACAACCGTTTTTTCTGCGTGTAGTAGAGTCACGCACGGAAGAATACTGTACGAGCAAAAACTATGATGGATACAAGTTACAAGTATGTATTGGTACAAACAGCAGGTACAAGGACAAAACAATTACATCTTACTCACTTCAGTTTTTTTATTGACTTCTGTACTTAGCACTAACAAAGTGTAACAAAAACTGTAAAGTTTGCAGTTGGATGTTTCCGGGCATTTTAAAATATTACTCGCAATTAACAAATTTAAGATGAACGAGACAAATTTAAGATGAACGAGATAAATGACTCTACAATCGCTTTTTGAGAAACTGTCGTATTAATACTTAGTACCTAATGTGTTTATACCTATATAAATTTTATTTCATTTCGTATAATCATAAGCGATTGAATTCCTTATAAAAAGTTATACCTATCTGCCTATCTATTTAAAAATTAGCACCTACTTTGATTTGAATAAGAAAAATAAGGCTAATAAAACTTTTATAAGCTTTACATCTATCCACCAACTTTAATCTTAAAATAATCAAAAGAGAATTAATCATTTGAAGACATTAACTCATATGATTTAATGCTCTAGTAAACCTACATTGTGCCTAGATGGATAGCAATCTTAAAAAGATTAACAGTGTAGATTACTTTCTATACATCCATCAAAGCTTACGAGACCTCAATCTTAATGGTTAATATAGCCTTTGAAGAATTCGATCAAGGATGATTCGATCGCAATACCTGATGATTAGAATAATTCAAATCTATTATCTACTGAAAAAAATCTCTAGAGAGGTGAAACAACCAGCCATGAAAAAACTGAATAAATCTTCATACAAAATGTGATTGATACCTATAGGAAAATTGGACACAGGGACCGTCACTTCCTTAGCATTATGATTTGACTCAAGTTATTCAGAAAAAAAAATGTTTTAGTCCTTACCGCTGAAAATATTGTACGAGCAATTTTTTACATCCTGTTATCTTATAGTGTTCGTTAGCTCTGTTAGTCATTAGAACTGCTAAAAAATCTCTTTTTTGAAATGTTGACTCTACAAGTATAAAGTTCGTCTTAGAACTGAGTATAGGTTAGGTATAACTATAAACTTAGCACAGGTATCTTGAATTTAATTTAAAATCAATTTACAAGAAACTTTTTTATACGATTGCATCACGACCGGTCACAAATAAAATCACTTAGCAATGTAATGAATGACATTGCAATCATTTGCAGGTAACGGTATAATGATACTTAATACACAGGCATTTGTGCTCAGCACATGACCGTATAAAGTCAGTCAGTCTGGCTGGAGACATATTTTTGAATTACTACCTGATCTGATTCAAAGAAGAAAGGGATTACTTATTATTATTAGTGACGGTCGGAGGCCAGGCTTTCTCACTCGCAATAAGGCTAGCTCCATAAGAATAAATAATAACACTACCGCTAGCTCTTACATACACCAGGCTTTCATGCTTTCTCGCTCCCACTTATGCCGCCATTTATAATCCCTTCCTTCTGTCTGTGAATCAGGTAATAACAATAAAACCATAACAGCCACAACAGTCCGATGCTGGACATGGGCCTCCCCGTATAGGGGGTGTTGTCATACGCACCACGCTCGGCATGCAGATATGCATTTACAGGGAACGCTGCTGGCGATTTCCTGGATGATTATCCCTTAGTGGCTTTTTACGACACCCACGGGTAGACTTGAGGTGATGCTATCTATATTCTAAGCCACTTGATGTCGATTGAGGAATCGTCTAATTGATGCTCATAGCAAACTTCCTACTACATGTATGTACATAATTATTACTTTAACGGGTCTTATCGCGATAGTTTTTTAGGTAAATAAGCGATTTACCTGGAAACTCGACGTTTCGACTGGGTTTCACAGGTTTCGAGCAGACAGTCTGCGTTAAAGTAATAATTATGTGTGAAAGTAATCGCGAGTGCTTTAAAAGTTATACATGTATGTACCTATCCATTCCCACATTACAAAATGATTTTGGTAGTAGAACATGTGGTACGAGTGGTGATGCCACTTGTCGCAGACTGGCGCATGCGATTGTTTCTGCTGATTCAAAAATACTTCTCCATGCTCCTACGCCAATGATTTGACTTTTTAATGATATGGTCTGGTCTTGAGACAACGGTGTATGACAAATGACCTGGTTTGGACAAATATGGAGCTAATTATTTTGATTCAGTAGATAACTAAATCAAATGATTCAGTAGATAACTAAATCTTAGTTTATTGTGAGTAATAAGTATTAAATTAACAAGAATTATAGGTACCGACAAAAACGCTGAATAAATATTAAAAAGTTTATCACCGACTCTAAATAAAAAGAAGAAGAATGGGTATTAGGTAGGTCGGTACATCTTATTCGGTCGGTAAAACTTTGAACAAATCTTAATTTCGTAGATTTACGCGACTTACTTGTTTATTATTTGGTAGAAGGTGTAGCCCTCTACGTTTCGGCTGGTTACGACAGCCTTCTTCTTGGAGGACGACAATGACACACGCGCGACCGCCAGTTGCGATTGTCGAATGAGTCGAAAATGAGTGATACTTTTGTTCGTTAAATAATAAAATCTCAATTTGAAAATCCTTTTATTATTTTTCAGAGCTCTAGCTCTACTAGCGGAAAGCTCAATTTTCATTATTATCCAAAGTAGACATACAGGATGCAAAAATTAGCATGTTGCACCGCCACAGCTAAATATAGTCAGTCTGTCCGTTTCTGAGTCAGCGGGAGCAGTGCTGATACTTTTACACTTTTTGTACCGAGGCCAATCGCCTAAAAGTGATTCAAGCTTGCATTTACTTAGGGTTTTAATTGACTTCCCGATGTTGGAGTAACTGTATTGTATAAAGATCATTGTAGCCTTTTTGGTCTCGGACATGACGCGTGTTTTGATGAAATAAAATAATTCTTTTCTTATTTGATGGAGACTTCAAGAAATAACAAATTTAGAATAATAAAAGGTTACTTTTAAAAATGTTCGGCGTTGTATTATAAGTTAAAATAGGTCCTATAATTGGCCTAGCTGTTCCGAAGTTACAATAGATGACTGTCGTTTTTCTAACTTGGCTTAATAACACCAATTTCTATCAAATTTTTTACTAGCCTCATTTTCTTCAAAGTTCAATGACGGCGTTTTTATAATTTAAACCTGACAATTTGCTACAGCGCCAAAAAAGGCGATCGATTGATCAATAAATAAATTAAGATGATGCGTGACGGTCCTAATGATGATAAGATTTGAACAATGTTTACAAAAAGCTTTATTTTAATTAACTTATTGTTTTTTTAAAATCCTTATTTATGGAGTGAAGAGTCTGTATATACTAAATTATTAGCTAGGTAAGATATTCAGTTTTTTTTGTGTATTGTGTGAATGCATTATGATGCTTTTGAATGTACATGGTGATATTTTTAATAATAGGTTTTGCCAATATTCTTTCTCGTCCTGAAATTCCTAAGATCCAAGGTTAGCCGTTTACTTCAAAAAACTACATTTTGACTGAACAATGAATATGAAAGAGAGCGAAGGATCGTATCGTAGGGCTTACTAGTTCTGAAACTAACAAATCTGCCAACAAAACATGGATTTTAAACTATTCTATCTACGATTCCAAATGTGAGTAGCACGTGGTGTTTGGTGTGAGCGAATCAGCCCCTTCCAAAAGTGCGCTATTTCCGTTTACCAGGATGTTATTTGTTTATTTTTGGGCTCCAGAACGCTATTTATAGATGAGTAACTTTTCTATGTCCAAAAGGATGTCTTTAGCTTAGAAGTATTGGTTCTGGATTTAGATTCTTGGATTGATAACTGTCCAGGTGAACTTTCTTACTTTTTCTTTTCCAAACAATTTTTTGTGGCAGTAAATATGTAAATACACTTCCCATCACAAAAATCGAAACACCTCGGTTTTTCTTGTATTTGGCCGAATTAAACACCAAAAAGTATTGTTTGCATTAAAAAAATTATATGACTGTGTAGCTGGCAGTTTTGTCTTTTCAGTGTGTATAAAAAAAATTAAAATTCAAAATTGGAACTCCAACTGTTTGTTCTGTAAATAAGATGAATGACTGAGACACGTTTGCAGTTTGCGCCTTTTAACGATTCATAACTTTTTCAGCATTAAAATTTAGAGCTTGTCTTAGCTTATCTTAAAACTTTTGTTTTTTTAATTGTTTACTGGTACTTTGGATCGCCTGAAAAAAGTTAGATTTTATCTGAATCATGGGTATTTTGCCCGTAGAAGCCGTCCAAGTGATGACATTGCCAAATTTTGGACTTGGTCATCGTCTTGTGGCTGAATGTTTGCATTTAAGCCTCACCTCTGTTCATAAAACTTACAAACGCTATCAGAAGACTGGTTTGTTTACGTGACGTTCAGAATCTGTCGGAAATCGGGTCAGTTCTGACCGACATGATCGAATTAATGTTATGAGTTCTTTGCAAAATCGACGCCTTAGCGCTTTTTAGCTGCGCCAAAAGCTATCAAATGTACAAAAGGTGGCTAAAAGTGGCTCTACAATCAGAAGAAGGTTAAAGCAACGTAGACTGGTACCGCAATAGCCAGGAAACGGGCCAAAATCAACTGAAGACAATTAAATAGCGCGCCTTAACTTTGCAAGTGAGCACCTAAACTGGTCGTATACCCAGTGGATCAAAATTCCTCTTTTCTGCAGAGTGTAGAATTACGCTGAATGGCAACCACGGAAGCACTATGGCTTACAGAAGGGATTAAAAATGCTTTACACTATGCTGCATTGATAAAAAGGTCAGTTATGGTGACAGTTCGTGAACGGTCTGGGAAGGAATCAGCGCCGACGGCATGACAGAGTTTGTCTTCGTGTCTGCAGTTGATTTGGGCCCGTTTCCTGGCTATTACGGTACCATTCTACGTTCCTTTAACCTTCTTCTGATAGTAGAGCCACTTTTAGCCACCTTTTGTACATTTGATAGCTTTTGGCGCAGTTAAAAAGCGCTAAGGCGTCGATTTTGCAAAGAACTCATAACATTAATTCGATCATGTCGGTCAGAACTGACCCGATTTCCGACAGATTCTGAACGTCGCGTAAACAAACCAGTCTTCTGATAGCGTTTGTAAGTTTTATGAACAGAGGTGAGGCTTAAATGCAAACATTCAGCCACAAGACGATGACCAAGTCCAAAATTTGGCAATGTCACCACTTGGGCGGCTTCTACGGGCAAAATACCCATGATTCAGATAAAATCTAACTTTTTTAGGCGATCCAAAGTCCCAGTAAACAATTAAAAAAACAAAAGTTTTAAGATAAGCTAAGACAAGCTCTAAATTTTAATGCTGAAAAAGTTATGAATCGTTAAAAGGCGCAAACTGCAAACGTGTCTCAGTCATTCATCTTATTTACAGAACAAACAGTTGGAGTTCCAATTTTGAATTTTAATTTTTTTTATACACACTGAAAAGACAAAACTGCCAGCTACACAGTCATATAATTTTTTTAATGCAAACAATACTTTTTGGTGTTTAATTCGGCCAAAAACAAGAAAAACCGAGGTGTTTCGATTTTTGTGATGGGAAGTGTAGATGGTTGTTTCACTTAGATCACGAATCTAAGAAAGTTATATAACAATATTAAGAAAGTTATAATAATATTCATCAAAATAATTAGTATTAGTGGCAACTCATTTTCCCGCAGGAAATACCTATCAACTACCTACCATGTTTGGCATGTTTTATACATATCAACTACCCTCAAGAATCACTCTATCTATTACAAAACCCGCAACAAAATCGGTTGTAATTTAGGAGGAGTTAACGAATTCCACGACAGACAGATAGAGAAACGAATAAAGCGAATTTCATTTTATACTATGTATTGATTGATGGTGTTTTACCCTTAGTAGGTAGAGGTAGGTAGGTATTATTTACGCGCTTTTTCATTTCTTTCTCTTCGTGTGAGACATCAAATTGTCTAACGACCCGATGAATCCTGATGTCAGAGTTTTTCACCCGCCTACTACATACAAGTAGCAGGTTGCTTTTCATTAGCTTCCGCGTATAAAAGTGCACCAAGTTATGAATGAGCTCTATTTCAGTTGCGACCAGTTCTATCCAGTTCTCTGCAACACAAGCCGGATGCATCTGCTTGGGGTGTTGTGTTTATTTTATTGTTGCTGTTGATTGACAACACTTATGATTGAATATACTGCTTGTTAGTTTGTAGGTTCGTTGTCCTCTCGTTTTAATTGAAGTAAGCTAGTTTGTTTTGGTTTCATTGCACTCAGTTTGTTTTGTTTGTCGTTAGTTATTAAGATGATTTCTACTACAAGTAGCAGGTTGCTTTTCATTAGCTTCCGCGTATAAAAGTGCACCAAGTTATGAATGAGCTCTATTTCTGGTTGCGACCAGTTCTATCCAGTTCTCTGCCAGTTCTATCCAGTTCTCTACAACGCAAGCCGGATGCATCTGGCTGGGGTGTTGTGTTTATTTTATTGTTGCTGTTGATTGACAACACTTATGATTGAATATCCTGCTTGTTAGTCTGTAGGTTCGTTGTCCTCTCGTTTTAATTGATGTTAGTTAGTTTGTTTAGGTCATATGAAGCGTTTTATTGCACTCAATTTTCTAAGTTTGCAGTTATTTAAGCAATTAAGATGGCCTTATGCAATCTAATAGCTCTCTATTTCTCTACATTTGTATTATTTCGTAGCAATTAAATCCGTTCACAATTATAAAGCTCAGTCATAGCATTATAAACATTACCTATAGAAGTTCTGGTTAGTAGAGAAAAAGGTAATTCTGAAAACCTACAACAAGCCTACAACTTACAAGGTAGGCAGATAGCAGATGTTAGGTTAGTTGGACAAAGTGTTAAAGTAAATCCAAAAAAAGGTTACAGTTATCGTTTTCATAAAGAAATACCTACTACATGCACAAAGTGAGTTATGGTTTCATTGCTTAAATGTACTTTATGCTGTAGTGTTGAAAGAAACACTTACGGATAACGTACTTCGCTTGGAACCGACATAACGCTCCCATAACACACATAGAGGTTTGCACTTCACTTTAATACCGATTTCGTATCGAACACTTTATTTTTCATATCAGTTTATAAATAAAACAGGCACTATTGTTTCACTTGACACTGGCTGAATTGCTAGTCTGTAAAACCCAAAAAGTAAAGGAAAGAAAAAGTCACTACCTATTTACGATTTTACTACGGAGTTCGAAAATGTTGTTTCAACTGAAAACACCGAGCATGAAATTCGAATTAGACTCGTAGAACACACCTTAGCACCTAATATCTAATCCATAGATAATCAAACCTACTATAGATTAACAAAACGATAAAACTGCGCACTTTATAGAACTTAGAACCATTAGTACCACAAACTTCCGTATTGCTGGCCGTTATAATTAATTCTTATTTTAAACTTGGTTGTGTGTTACTGGCCGATTTAAAACAATAACTGACTCTTATTTTAAACTTAGAATAAGAAAAATCTGCAACACGCATGTCCGCGTGGGCACTCTAGCAAACATTGTTACCTATTAATCGTATAGCTAGAAGCTGCCAGCAATTATTCAATGATAGATAAATAGTTTAACTATGTAGGTGTCTCCATAGACAAGTTTCCTTGAGTCATGATTCCACAAGAATGAGTCATTGTAAACATGAACGGAATCCCTGATTGTTTATTGGTACACAATATGAGGAGATGTGAGATAAAAATGGTGATGTTGAGTGATGTACAACGTTCCTTAAGCATTTGCTTCATGCAAGTACTCACAGCTTCAATGTAAATGGAGATGTATAATGTACTTGGGTAACTCTATCTAAGTCATATCTAGTCAACTTCATGAGAGTTTAGTCAAACCTCTGAAAATATGATAATTGATTGATAACGATGATTGATGATTTCTATAAAGAAACTTGCTATTATCTATTTGTAAATAAACAACTAAGAGTAAATAAATTGGAAGATACGTATGAGTTTATTGACAATCTGAAAGCGACGCACGCAACTGAATTCTTATCTCGCGTATACCTTGAACATCAGTAATGTCATTCATAAACGTTTGATTAATTAAAATCTAGATTGACTGTCAGAGATACGCTATCTTTGTCTAATACCTAACAAAACAAACAACAACACAATATGTCCGTCCTTGTCGCACTTGTACAAAATGCACTTCCAGGCGCCTCGGGGCGCTGCGCGTACGCAACTGCGCAAACGCTGGATCAAACCAAACCCTCCTATTTTTAACCTTCCAAATATCAAACTCGATTCGGGCTAAATAGACATTTCCGCTCCCCAACGCAACGTAAGCCCAATTTATGGGCCGAAAATAAATAAACATTAAAGAGAGGCAAATAAAAGATAACGTGAAGGATCGGGTTCGAAACTTTAAAGGAAAGTCCATTGCTTATTCTCGTTTAGAAAAATAAAAGACGGCCATTTCAAAGAGAGCGCGTGGAAATTTTATGAATGGTCTTTTACGATGATCTGTACAGAAATCTTAAATACATATATCAGAAAAATATAACAAAGATCCTTATTGAAGATCTTGTAACCTCGTTAAACATTTTAAACACGCAAAATCAACACGCTCTTCTACCCAAGATTAAACATACTTACACTACAATACAACTCGTAAAACACGCAATAATCTTTTCAATATTTTACCTGCTATGTTTGCATCGTACAAGCCGATGGAGTTTAAATAAACCAACCAGTATTTGAATTCTTAGTTCTTCTAGAGGCGGTATCACAAGTAGCAAAGGATCAGATTCCCAGTATAAGTCTGGATGTCGCGAAGACTTCCTTTAGTTGGTATTTATGTCACGCGTCTAGACGGTTTAAGTTCGAAATAATCCAGCCAATTCTCAAATTCTTAGTTCTTCTTAATCTAGAGAAGGTATATCTATAGTCCTTTTAAAAGCATAGTGTCATGACCAGCCTAAGCGGGAGGCCAAGTTAAGCTGGACGCGTAGTATCTAAGTATTCCGACCAGCATAACTTGGCCTCCTACTTAGGCTGGTCATGGCATTTCTTGACGCTATGATTGCGAATGGACTATATCACAAGTAGCAAAGGATCAGATTCCTGGTATGAGTCTGGATGTCGCGAAGACTTGCTTTACTTGGTATTTATGTCACTCGTCTAGACGGGTTAAATCTGGCGACGCGCGCGCCGGTGGTGGTGCACAAAAACGAAATGCAAAAATAACAAGACATACGTACTGGTAATGAAGAACTGTTAAGGTTTATACAGGGAGTAACAGAAAGGGTATAACAAGCCAAAAGGAGGTTAAGACACTCATGAAACTGAACAACTCTCCCTATCGAACATGGGTCGAAATATGGAAAAATAGTTTCTCAAACAAGACAGTTAAATTTTTTTATTTTTTTATTTGATATTAGCAAATAAGCATTAAGTAAAGATTTTATATTGTTTTAAATTATGTTTAAAGATGAGACATAAGAATCATTTAATCACCTGTAATAAAATTAGTCGAATAAAATACCGACATTAAAAGAAAGATTTTTAGAGGTAAGTCACTAGGTGTACTATAAGATGATGTACAGACTCACCGCTATCACTTAGAAAATCCAATCTCCTCCATTTATACCGCAATAACACAACCATCTCCAAAAAACACGTTCACAAAAGAAGTCCAAACCACACAAATGTCCAAAATCAACTGGACGACGAGTCAACAGACTAGGAAGAAGTAATTAGTTTGTAGATAAACATTAATAGGAATTTGTCCTTTAGCCATTTGAGGAAATGTAAACAAAAGCACATCGATTGTTTAAAAACCTTTTGTTGCTGTGCACAATTGAGTTATCTGTAATACGTTTAGTAAAGTGTAATCGGTATAATACAAAGTCAAAATTATGTATCGTAGGTAGGTAAATAGTAATTTGGAGAAGCCTTTGAACACGAAACAGCTTAATCCGCAGGCTTTAAAGTCTCGGGCAACGCGGCAATACCTATCAACTAATGAAAATTAATTAGTCACAAATATATCGCTGTGTGGTGCCGGTTTATAATAGCATCACCTTAATTCTACCAATTATTGTCGTAAAACCGACTAAGGAATATTCTTCCAGGAAATGGGCAGCAACCAATCCGCCTGCCAAGCGTGGTGAATATGGCAATACCCTCCGATAGAGGGAGGCCCATGTCCAGCAGTAGACTGTATGTGACTGTAGAAGTAGTAGTAGTAGTCACAAAAATAATAACTTACTCATTGGAAAAGCAGAAACATTTTCGTGCAGCAACATTTTGAAGATCCATCAAATCCTATTTAGAAGTTTATTTTCAACTGAGAACACGACCTATTTGTAAGAAAGTTGTGTACGATATGAAAATGCTATGCCACACTATAGTTTTATTTAAGTACTTATATTTTTGTACGCAAATACTTGCAGATAATGTGACCAAGAATTTATCTAAGTGATAGCAAATTGTGTCAGTCAATCATGTCAGTATCTAAGTATAGAATGCCTTAAAATAGTACGTAGTATCTTACAGCAGGTAATGAATTGTTGGTTGTTTACCTGCTGTGTGGCATACCTACAAGTTGTACATGTACCTACATTGTATACCTAACGAAATGCGTCTTGTATTTTTATTGTTTATCTACTTCTAGCGGCCCGTTAGCGGTTTCACCCGCTGCAACTATTTTTTCTGCGAAAAAGGAATTTTTCCGGCAGTGCCATTCATGCTTATAAACCATCCTTTTGAAACACTCTATCTTTTGCAAAAACCTGCATCAAAGTTGCCAATTCAGGATCGATTACTTATCTGTGCAAGTTATATCTACGATTTATTTGATGTCGCCAGTAAATATTGGGAACTTCTTTGATTGTGACTCTGAAAACGATAGCTAAAGTATGACCTAAATCAGTCAAAGAATGTTCCATGTATAATAATTTGGTCCATGTACAATTTGTTCGTGCACGCCACGCGATTTGACGTGATAAAGTGCACGTGCGTTTAACGCGTGGCTAAGCATGGGCTTGGACACGGTATGCGTTAAATTCCAACACTTGCATGAAGCGTCAGGTAACCGTGCACTTACAAATATGGGCACTTAACGATTAACATATTATTATCCTGCATTAGTTCATACTATAGTGTCGTTAATAACCACCTGCGTAATACAGGGTGTAAGAGATGGCTCTACGAATACTGATAGGATGCAATCAGAGCATGAAAATGCACAAATTCCAATGAGAAAATATTTGAGGAGACGTAAAAAAAGTGATTCGCATTCAAAATCACGATCAGCTGACTGCATTTACTATGGGAAATAAACAAATTTTATTGTGTTCTGAGAATTATTTTCGTATGGGAATTTGTTCAGTTTCATGATCGGCATGTATCCCTATCAGTATTCGGAGAGCTGTCCCTTACACCCTGTATATTAGTGCAGACGCGGAATTCCAATGCATGTAGGATGCAGAACGCGTGGAAAGCCTTTCATATCGTAGACAGGTACCTATATCTATTTAAAAAGCTATTAAAAAGCATGCTCCAATATTGTCGCAACACCACTTACGAACAGCTGAGATAGCAGACAAATAAACAAATTTTATTGTGTTTTATTTAAGAGGGATCTATAGTCATTATTTTTAATACAAACGGTTTCAACGTATCCCTCTGCCAATTCGCAACCGATCGACTCAATTTTTGGCACGGTAACTCTTCTGGACTAGATCTATGCTCCATATTCTTTTTCTGGTTGTAATAATGCATTTAAAAAAAGATATGGCCGTGGCAAAATGCTCTAAAATTATCAGCATGTTTACGCCTTTGTGTCTTCTAAATATGACAATAATTTCAGCAAAATAAATGATACGGGCATAGAATATTTTATTGGCAGCAAAATAATGCCACTATCAAGAAATTTGGTGGAGATTTCGAACGGGGAATCTTGTAAACCCAGAACGCAAATTTTCCGATAGCGAGCTATAACTGTCTCTTTTGTGGCTGCGGGACGGGTTGGATGCATAAATGAGATAGTCATATTTTTATCAACTGACAGCTCTCGAACTTCCAGCTCGGTATAGTAGCCTCTTAAATGCGGACATAGCTTATTTAAAAAAAACTTAGTACCTATTTCTGCGATTGAACAATACCACAGAATATATAATAGTACTAGGGTACAGAAAATTCACTCCATAACAAAAGCCATGGTTAGGTATAAAAAGATACCTACTCTCGGCTTAGCCGACCACCCGCGAGCAAAATTGAAACTTATTACTGCGCGCGAACGGCTCAATCTCCACTGGACGCCGCCGGACAATGACCCGGCCGCGCGCGCTCTCAAAGGGTTGTCACAATAATCGAGTAGGTATTTAATTTATCAGTTCAGTACATAGGTATTCTAAGTAACTATAAGACAGGCATTGCAAGTGTTTTTAAATCGAATTTGAAATAAGCTAGCGTAACATTAACAATAGTAAGTAGCTACCTACCTACCTACTTATTTTATGAGACGATAGAAAGTGAAGCTCACACAAACTTGATACCTACCTCGGTAGGTATCAAGTATCAACCTACCTATTTCTCATCATTAAATTTTGTTTAAAGTCTGGTTAGGTTAGGATTTGAACGACCTGAAGCAAAATGGTTCCGTACTTTGGAAGGCACGTTAAGCTGTCGCTCCCAGTAGTTGTCTATAGTACAATTACCTACCTACCTACTTAGACACACACAACCAACTCGCAATGCGGGGGCGCGGCGGCGGCGGGCGGCGATGCGCGAACGCGAGCGCCCTGCTTATTTTCATCGCACTCGCACGTGAGCGCAGCACCAAGGGTTAGAATGAGACACCACTGTTGTTGGTATGAAATATCTTCGCAACAAATATAAGCGTATTTCGGCTGTAATGTATTTACCTTGGTGTAGGCACAGAATAATAACAGTATTAGAGTAGTGTTTCTTACTTACTTAAGTTTTGTATACAGTGCCTAAGTAAGTAGGTAGGTACCTACTAAGAATGTAGGTACATCATCATGGCATCTACGTTGTTTGTTTAAATAGAACCCAGAAGAAGGTACCTATACTCTGACCAAATTTTATAAATAGCAACAAGTAGGTGAAAATTACCAAAATACAATTTTAGAAAAACTTCTCCTTTGGAATAACTAACGAAAAATCTTATTTCCGGGTTATTGTTCTTACACATATATCTACATTGCAGTATTTGCGAGGTCCATGGCTAGCCATTTTTTAGTTTTTATTCCACTTTCGAAACACAAAACAACACTTCCGAAAATTTTGAAATACCTACCTAATCCGAATACGAACAAACGCGCGGTGAATCTCGCGCGCGGCAGCCCGCTGAGATTAGCCCCTTCAAGGGGCACCCGGGCGGGTAATACCTAATCCGCGGAGTGAAACCCCCCTGACAATACCTACGCAGGTGTGGATCCTCACGTGCCATACCTATAATAATATTACTTACTTATAGTCTAAAAATTGGATACAAGACTATGTAAAAGTATATCAGTATTTTAGTAATTTGAAAAACACTTGATTTTGTAGTGACCACTGGTATCATCAAACTGAATATCTTAGATTGAATGAAATTATTCCATTGCATCGCTATCGTAAATACCTGCTGCCTACATTAAGCCAACGTGCATAATCCTTAACATTGTTCGAACTTTACCCACACATAGAAATAAGTGAATAAAATAACCATAAGGAAGTGTTTACATGCACTCGCGCTCACTAATGGGAGACTCACTGAGTTATCTTGAGCAAATCTTTAGATAGAATCTTATATGCAGAATCAAATCATTTGCGTGCAACAATGAAGACATTTGAATTGATTATTTACTCTTTAGAATAAAAACATTAGGTAGTATGTTTCCACAAAAAAGCAGATAGGTAGGTAAGTAGTTATATGCATTAAATTCACATTCTGCATTTAGAACGTGTTTTATAATGAGTTCTACACATCCTTTTGTATTTTTGCACTAGCAAGTCCAAAAGTCTTAGTTTCTTGCAGGGTTCGAAGATATATATCACTTGATATATATCATTGATATTTATCGGATATATATCACGATATTTACTACTTAATAAATATCAAGTGATATATATCATTGATATATATCGCGTGATATTATGATATTTATTTTTTGGATATTTATCTCCATTATTCGTTAAGGATTAGTGAAATTTTATGGTCAAATTTAGACTAAAAAAACTCGTTAACTACGCCATTAATTAAAATTTTTAGTTAACTTTAAAAACCCCACTGTCTTATGCACGAGAAAGAAACAAAATAGTTTGATATAAATCTGTCTGTATTTTTTTCCTGCTTAATTTTATAAATATTTAAAATTTTATTAAATATTTGGTATTGACCGTGTCCGGAACTCCACCCTCCGTTCCAAACCTAAAATCACAGACGTAGACAAGTTTCGCGGATGCACTCGGAAAGGTGGCCAAGAGTAGTAACTCAGTGGCTCCCACAGGAGCGTCGTCCTAGAGGAAGACCTAAAAAGCGATGGCGGGATGACCTCGACGAGTTCGAATCTGCCTGTCCCAAACTATCAGCTAACCAGGAAGTCTGGAAGAAAAGGCGGAGGCCTATGTCCAGCAGTAGGACACTTTAGGCTAAGATAATAATAATATTTTGGTATTTATTTAGATAGACTCATAGATTTAATTATGTTATTGGGGTGTTCGAAGTGGATGGTTTATTTGCTGCGTGCGGGTTTATAAACGATGGTCGAATTATAAAATGCATGTGGGTATGCACGTATCCTCCGTTTATCCACCCGCTTTATGTGTTTACTTTACTGGCCAATAAATACACAATTTTCTAAGCCACTTTCTTTTCTAAATAAATTGTAATTAAATTAAGTGATACAGATTAATTTTCTAACATTGTTTTTTGTGTCTGACGACAAAATTGAAACATTGTTTTGAAAATTTTAAGTCTGATTGATATATTTCCGATAAATATCAAAAAATGGATATATATCCAATAAATCGGATATATATCGGATATTTTGATATTTATTATAAATATCGGATATTTTCGAACTCTGGTTTCTTGTGCCGAACTAGGTACGATATATTTTACTCTACAGCGTAGGTACAGCCATACCTATTGCGAAAAGCCTCATCGAACCACGACTAACCGCGGTCACTTCTATGCCTTATCTTTGGTTATTTATCTGTAATTCTACTAATTTCCCGTTAAAGCAAAGCGGTAATGTTCAAAAATTTCCTTGTTATACGGAAATGAGGTGAATGTAGCTAGATTTCTTGAAGTTGTTATCTAGATTCGAAACAGATTGTGATCGCTACATTAAAATGCTTTCCACGAGCGGGAAATGATAACCAGACAGGGAAAGTTAATTAATTTGTCTTGTATTTATTTCTTGTGAAGGATATTTTCTTAAAATGAAAATTCTCACGATAAAAGGCATGGCACGGCACTTTTAAATGCTGTGTATCATCATGAGAATTCATGTAAGATACATTGATTTTGTTAATTGGCGTACAACTGGTAGGTATGCCACACAGCAGGTAAACAACCAACAATTAATTACCTACTGTAAGATACTACCTACTGTTAATTCAAATTTCTGTACTTTGTTGTTAAAACCCTAGTCGGGTTTGTCAAAATATTAGCTAAAGTTACCTAATACTTCTTCGGGAGTAGGCTGATTCGGGGCTGGTGAAGAGGCAAGGACATTTTCCCCAATAAGTGTTGTCAAATTCTGCTTCGAATGGCATACTGCGTTTCATTCGCCAAAACTATCGGTAAGTATGAGTATATCTCAATTTAGCTCAAGTTGTGCTTCCAATTTTCTAAAGTGCTCTACATTACATAGTCTGTATTACGAGCACAGTAAATACTTGTAAATAGAGGTCTTGCTCTCTCCTCAAGCGAGACCCCGAGAGACCTCACACGACGAAATCGATCCCAGAAAATGACGTCGTGATTCTTGTCATGTACTCAGTGTAGTGTTTAACATACTATCCCCGATCTGGCGGCCATCTTGTAACGGGCCGTCCTTGCCATTGATTGCACGTTACGAGAATTGGGGCTATTGTTTTTTTTGTTTCAAGGGCAATGTGCAACTTTGTTACGTTTGGAGAAATCGTCCTCTTAAGACTCAAGATTTCAACTGCGTAAAATTGAATTCGCGGAGTTATCGATTCTCTGTTCTATGGGAAGTCTTATCAAATTCAAACGATACATATTCTGCCATTGAATGAAAAGCCAATCAAATTCAAACAATTCAAAACCCTGCAACTGAATTGTACCTTCGTACATGGAATGTGATCTTATTAGGTCGGTACTTTTGAGGCGTTTCATTAGGCTAGTATACATGTGTGTTTCTTCTATGATTCCAGTTTGGGAAAATAATATCTTGTACTCCTCTTGACGCATAATGTCTGATTCGCATAATGTCCTTTATCCGATTCTTACCACGGATTATCTATACTTATTTTGTGCTAATAAGTAGATCCATCTACTTGGGAACCCCCGAGTTAATACCAGCCATCATGTTTTTACCTAATATAGATATCAAGTCACATGATCACTGGTTATAACCAGATCATCGTAAGATTGACAAACAAATCTTTATTTGTATTTATAGCTTCTGTTATCAGTTGTATAACTGTTGGGATATATTTGAGATTTAGATAAAATATGGGAAAAATAACACAGATCACGGTCACAGAGAACGGTCCATAATCCATATTTGACTATATTCGTTTGTCAGGAACAGTTTTTCAGATTCATGGGTTAGGTAAATTTACCACATGAAATATTTTTAGCATTTTCATTAAGTACTCCTTTTCATAGGTACGTACAGAACCTATGAGCATTACCTTACCTACTGATTAGTAATAGCTTAGTAACTATAATATAATTTATGATTATAATATAACCATCGTGTTTAGAACATATTATCACGTAATATTAATAAAGTAATTGTGTATTCCCGGGTAGTACCGAAGACAATAAGGACTCTGCTGTGATTGAATGAAGGAACACCAAGTTCATAACCAATTCATACGTGAGATGCTTCCTTATATGGTCAAGTCAATGCTATGAACAATATGGTACTATCTATCTATATGTAGGAATCAAGAACCAAAGTACTGTAAGTACAATATTAACTATATGAATAAGAGTAAGAAGGAATATGTAAAATCCTTTGTAAGTAGATTAAATACTATAGCTAAGAATATGATAAATCCCTGATGTTTATAAACCTATGACAAACCCTAGCGCCTTTATTTACAAACTAAAATAAATATTTACAAAACAAGATTAAAATAAACGAAATAACTGCGTATTTTAGCCAAACCAGTAAATCTTTCTGGGATTTTCCAATCCCAAGAATGCCTAACACCTTCATATTTTATTATGTTAAACAAACACGGAACAGTCATAAAATAAAGCGTTCCTCAAATATCATTTGTGATCATCACACTATTTGCTTAACTCAAAGTAAGCATGTTTATAGCATTACCTACTAACTACCTAGTACCTACTTATATCAAGTCCCGTGATCTATGTAGGTATATTGTAATCAAACAAATGATATTTTGAGTCTGAGACGTAGTTTGTCAATTTTCGGGTCGATCATACATAATACCAACACGTGAAACCAATTTTTGTACACGAAAAATTAGGTATGACGATAATCTACTTTCTCATGATGATAGATGATGCAAAAAGCTATCAAGTAAGTACAATGTACCTACAAGTACTCTGCCACAAGTTATTCAAAGGTAGAATTGCGGGATTGGCCAAACATTATTTACAAATAACCAACCACTTCTATTAAAAGTTCCCACACAGATCAATCAATATACCCACGCACATAATAATTTTATAATTTAAAAAATTTAAAACGCGCCTGCTTTTCTGGAAAAACTATTTTCCTATACAAATCATAGCCTATGACAATCAGGATAATATAAGGATTCTTCTCACACAATTCCCAATCGAATCTGTTCAGTGGTTAAAAAGTTACAGTGCTTTAAAGAAACGCACATTCACACATAGGTACATGAACATTACACTCATTTTTTGTGGGCAGTCGTGTAAAAATGGCTTCATGTTCGTGATTTTCGAATCAAAGGTCAAAAACCTTCACTTGCATACATGGACCCACATGGACCCTATAGAGTAGATAACTCAAGGTACCGGTTGCATTATGAAGAAAAGAAAGAAAGAAGCAAAGAAAACCTAGGTAGGTATCAGTATCACCAAGTTCCTACTCAGCCTGCTTTAATATACAAAGCTCGTTCTCTACACAGCGTTGGCTCTAAGAAACCCATTGATTTACGTGAAGATATGTAGGAGGAAGCGAGTCAATTTATTATGGCTTTTACGAACTGTTTACGGCGGTTTGAGAACAGATTTCTTCTGCACTTTTATGCCTTTTTGATAGTGATGGGAAATAAAAAGTTTACAATCAATAAATACAAAGTATTAAATGAAGTCGCTTTTTGCGTTTCTCTGTCTGTCGTGGAATTTGCTAACTCCTCCAAAACCATGCAATGGATTTTGATGCGGTTTTTTGGTTTATAATATGTACAATTTATGCCGGGAAAATGCCTTTTCCCGCGGGAAAATGAGTTGCAGCGGGTGAAAACGCTAAATTTATATCACGAATTACTTTCAACATTTCTGTTAGGCAGACTAGGTATAGGGACAGATATCAGTGAATAAAAGCCTAAAATATCTTCTTCATAAAAAATCTTCGTAAAGTTAATAATATTTAGAAAAAGTTAGTTATCCGAAGACCTTGAAGTTCAAACAAATACCTAATCATATATGAAAATAAATATTTGCTTGGGATTTTCGCACTTGCTCATGCTCATACCTTTGTACTAAATGAAAGGTCACGCACGTCTTCAAGCCAGTTTAATTAGGTAGGTGCCGAATATCTTTCTTTGCCTATAGATCCCAGTAGTTTTACAGATACCGAACCATTTTCTCGTCAGTCAGAATTTGAAGAATGGAAAAATATAGTAATCTGTTTCCAGGCAGCGTAAGAAAAAGTCAGCTATACTTTCAGGCATAAAACGGAAGAGTGATAGCACGATCGAAATATTTCATCTGGAGACACCGTATCGGTTCTTTTCTAAAATCCTTTAGACGAACTTGTACAGCATTGAATAGTCCTTTAAAATGACTTGAGCATTCACACCAGTTCAGCCATAGCCAAAATTACGAGTAAGATTGGATATTAATGATTATCTTGTGTAAAAGATCCAAAGGAGAAAAGAAACTATCAAAGGAAGCAAAGAAATGCCAAGTCACGGTCGACGCACCCCACACCTGCCTACCATGAGAACTACGCAACTGACAATCATTGCACCTCCCATTAGGAACGGTGTTTATCGCTGTTTATAATCTACCAATTCCTTCCCTGTTATTGCTACTTGTGTCTTGCTAGAGAATGTAAAGAGCTCCCTAGGAAGCGAAGGGCAACGGTCACGGTGGCGCGCACATACTATGTTCCTCCTCGATTGTAACCTGAACCCTGTGGTAAAACAATCTGCTAGATCTGAGGGTTCAGGGGGTACTGGTCGTGTCTTTTCACTCGTGAGAACGGGCGTCGTTGTCATCTCGCATTAGAAGTGTTTAACGCGTTTGGAACCAACTGGGAATGTTAATTAAAGCCTCTGTCGGGATTTTGCGGAGAAATTGCGTACGAAAAACGTTGGAATTTCCTCAAGAATGTGCGATTGATTCGTTGGATTTAGAAGAAAGTTTTCTTGTTTTTTTTCTAACTTAGGTAGGTATTTTGTTAAGCTACCGGCTACTGCGTAGCTACATGAAACTACTCATAAAGCGAGAATATGTGAGTCGAGTCAGTTAAAAACAATATTAGGGGGCCAACTATGGCCGGTAAGCAAATTCAGCAAAAACTTGACAGAAGAACTTTGATTACTGTTCACTCATCAAAATTAGATTATGCATTATTTGATGCAAACCCAGGACCAAGTTTCATTGACATACATAACATTAGTTCCATCTAGGGGCTGTATTCAATTTTACCGTTTAGCGTAGATATGGGAAAAATAGAGGGCAGCAATACCAGTGTAGAGCACCGAAAAAATGTAATTAGTCACCACGCCACCTTTTAGCATTGAAAACTTTGACAAAGTAGAGAAGAGGCCTAGATCATGATTGTGTGTATCCTAAACAACCAGCAAATTAGTGGAAACCGACAATCTCGCATAATATTGACTCTCAACACTCGATTGTTGGGTGACACACAATCGCGCACTTTCTCGTGGGACCGGCGCCTGCGCATTGTTCCTTGCTTTTCACTATTACACCTCAAATTACACCATAAATGGGACCAACATTAAGTGGCTTTCCATGGAATTACTAAGCGCCACCACTTTAAGTAGACCTCTGAAAGAGGGATCCACGTATACTGGTTTTTCCTAGAATTATTAAGAGAAACCAATCTAGGTTGATCTCTGGAAGTTCCGACTGTACGCCACTCTCCTCGCTTTCCGCAACAATCATCAAGATATCGATTTTCTTTAAGAGAAAATTAATTGTTACAGGTGTAAGCGAAAGTGTCACAAGTAAGTGTAAGATAAGATTGGGTAAAGTATTGTCGTGCATTGTTGTGTGATTGAGTGGGAACAAAAAGTAACACGATGTGGGTATGTTGTTCATTTGTAATGTGACATAGTGAACATCTCACGATTAGCAAGAAATTCACACAGTAATCGCTTGGAGAAAGATTTGAGATTATTGTTATAAATGGTTTCATCGCGTTACTGTATCGCTTAGATTTTACATAGCGATAGTAAGATTTATATTTCACCCTCTGTTTGAGGTGGTAGACGTGTATTAAACCATACATATTTCATCAATGGTGCAATACTGAAACTGAACATGCACCTCCTCATATTTGAGGGTGTTTTCCGTACTAACTATTTTTGGCAGCGTAAGGCGTTGAACTCGTATTCACAAGGAACGCTGATGCCCTGCATGCTCTGCTCCTAGAATTAGTAGTCTTAAGTTTTTTATTTGATATGTTTGCACCTATTCCTTTACAAATACGTTTAATAATTTAAATGGAATCTCGTATTTATACTCGGAGCACGCCCAAAGGCACAATAAACAGCCGGCGCCACGAGAAAGTCTGCAGAAGTTAGTATGTCACCCCACAATAGTTGTCGAGAGTAAATATTATCGAGGATTGTGGTTTTCTACTAATTTGCTGATTGGTTTGGACTTCACTGACCGGAAAATTCGTTTACGAGTCAGATCCGGTAGCTAGATCTGGGGCCTTAGATACTATTGTCTGAGATCGGCATAGCCTTGTTGGCGGTTGGTTGGTTCCTTTTGTATTTTCATTCAGTTAGAGGTTAATTGGAAACCATAAAGTGAAAAAGAAACAACTTTTTCCAAAGAACGAACGCCAAAATATGTAAACAAATTGGAAAACCCTATACAAGAAAAATGCCATATCTACCTTATTCATATCGCATCGCATTCCTTTAGGAAACTTATGCAGTGTTTATTGACTGGTTAATCATTTGGAATATTCTCAGTCATTGTTTGTATATACCCTACACCAAGAAGTTATTAATTACTTATTACAATAATAACTGTGTAAATTTAATGTGCAAACACACATTACAAAGAGTGCACTTCCTTTTCCGCTCTTCCCACGTTCTTATCCGTAGGTCTAAGTATCTATAGATACCTACTTACTACCGTTAGTTATGTACAAACATAGATAAATTTTCTTTATGCTCCTTTTAAGTTACTGACTATATACTATACTTTGCGAGTCATCGGATGTAATGGAACGCAAGTGAGTCATGAAACGTGCAGGATGCATCCGAGCAGTCATACGTAGCTTGGGTTTTTATTCAGACGGCTACATCAAGGGAGCCTTCGTTGGCCTACCTACATTTACTCTGCTGACAGGGCTCTTTTGTCATAAATTGCTGGCTTTTGTATAGGCGTCTATACAATTAACTCAAGATTACCAGCAATGTATGCCAAAACTCAGGACAGGGTAGTATAGTGTAATAGCCATTTCAGATATCAAAGGAATTGCCATATCATAAGGAAAAATCAAGTTTCAAGTATAGAGAAGCAATTTCTTAAGAAAGGATCGCTGCTGGTAATCTTGTATTACTTAATGTTCGATTCACTACCTATCTTTGGTTTATGAAGATTGATCTTTGAAATATAAGATCTTGAACAATCGCGGGCGAGAAAGAAATAGGGTGCTAGGGCTATACTAAGCCCACAAGCCGGCATCACACGAACACAACAAAAAGTACTAACTAAACAGATAGGTACAAAAAAGGTTTGTAATTTTGCTAGTAAGTGTTGAGTACATCTAACATGCAAGTCCTTATAACTAAGGACATACTCACTTATAGGTTGTACAGGACTTAAGGACGAATAAACACATGTTTTTAGGGTTTCGTAGTCTACTAGAAACCCTTATAGTTTCGTCAAGTCTGTCTGTCTGTCTGTCTGTATGCCGCGCCCTCATATCTTCGTCAGTTTTAGAACTATCGACATGAAATTTGGTGAAAAGATAGATCGTGTTGATCCAAATATAGAAATGTTAAGAAAAAATTATATTAAATGTTTTTTGGACCCTCTCCCATACAAGTGAAAGGGAGGCAAAAAAAAAATTTTTCTTCTGTAATATTGAGTAGGGTATCGTTGAATTAGTAGATTGTATCACAAGGACGCAAAATAATACTTTTACGGCGAGGGCGCTTTTTTGAATCCAGAGCGAAGTGAGGGATTCTAGAGTAGAATCCCGAGCGTAGCGAGGGATTCTTTAGTAGAATCCTGAACGCAGCGAGGGATTCAAAGTACGTCGCCCGAGCCAAAATATATTTTACGTCCGAGTGATTCACTCTACTTTTCATCACCCTCTATGAGAAAATAAAAGGCGCCTCATATTTATTGCAATCAATTTGCAAATATTGCCTCATATTTAATTTAATTTAATTTTAATATGTAGGTACAATACAGTACAAATACAATAATTTTTCCATAGGCTGTCATATAATTTTTCCGGGATTCTGCAGGTAATAGATTATCCATCACATTTTTTGCTTCATTTCTAATACTTTCAGGAGTTTATGTCATACTTTCACTGTCACTTAAACTTATTTTTCAAAAAATAAATAAAATTCTAATTTTTGGTAAAAATTTACGAAATTGCTGAATAATTCACACATATCTTCTTTTTTTTAATTCTTTGGGGGCTGCGCGACTATGGGCCGTCGTCCCATACAGCCTTTATTCGAACAATATTCGCGTTCTTTGGCGCTGACTGAACATCAAGATGTTCTAAATTCTTTTATTCGCACTTTTTAAATAAAGAATTCAATAAGTGCGAATAAAAGAACTTTGCGGCGCACTTATGGTTTCTTATTAGAAAACTGCACCTTTGGGTGCACTTAAAGGCGAACAAACTCGTTCTTTTCGAATAGATGGGATGAAATAGGTATTTTAAAACCAAGGTGAGGTTTCTTTGAAACAAAGTCACTAAAATGTTTCTGTCACGAGATATTTGCTTTTAAAAAGGGCGTTTTTGACCCATAATTATTTGTTCCAGCTGTAACTTCTAAAGTATAAACGCTAAAAATTTAAAATAAATACGGAATATAGCTTACAATCTGAAGTTACAATGAAAACTATAACGGATATTGTACCCTTAAAGGTTTCAGAAATAATTGAGTTTTTCTATTTACGGTTGGTAATCATACTGCTGCTAACAAACCAGTAACAAAAATAACTTTGTAACGCTGAACGACCTGATATTTAAACGTTGACTACGAAACCCTATTTGTGAGCGTGTCTGACACGCTCTTGGCCGCTTTTTTTAAAATGCACTTCTCGGCAGGATACCGCAAATTGTCGTTGATTGTACGTCGACATATTAGTTAGGAAACTGACACTAGTAATTTAGTCGTTATTAGTGCATCCTGAGGAAGTCGCCCTTATAATATGCACTTGTAATAAAGCTGCTTGTTTTCAAGGTTAAAAGTAGGTCTTGGGCTATAGCTATAATTATTTTGTCTTCACGTCTTAAGGTTTTAAATTATCATATCAAAGTATAAAATAATGTACACGCCTTATAGGTACTACGAAAAACCTTTTCTTTGAGTCGTCCTAACACCAGGGCTGGTTAACCTTCGGAAATTGTAAACAGCAAGATGAATACTTAAGTACCTATACCTACGTAGTTAGTTACCTAGTGTCTTTGGATTTCTTTTTTTTACCAACACTTTTTTGATTCTGCACGTGAATATGCATTTTGTGGTTTCTATTTTGTGTGGTTGAAGCTCCCTTTTATCGAAATCCAACCACGATAGACTTGTTACACAGCAGGTTGCCAAATCTACAATTAACATCGACTATTGACGATATTGAGCACTGTAAAGTACAGGGAGATCGGTTGGCAATACCAGATAATGACATCATCATGATCCAGCTGCATTCAGATTCCCAGGCCCAGATTACAGCTCTAGTACCGCCAATGGACCTCCAACGTACAATTACCTACTGTCTATCGAATTGATCCAATGATACTGATTCTAGCAGGACATTTCCAGCGCCAATTCGTAATTTTTGAGGTAACCAAAGAGACTTTTAATTCCTCAATTTAATAAGACGAATAAGACAAAACTAAAGAGCATCATTTTATCTGACGTAAAACTGCGTAAAAGACGTGAACCAAACGTCATAAAAGGAGATAAATTGATAATGCATATCCGCCATCCAGTCTCTTGTTAAAAATATGTTTATCCTATCCTATTCACAATTAAAAATATTTACAATTATTGATCACGCTGTAACTTTGTTAGAAAGTGATCAATAGCTAAAAGTTACGTAAGATTGTATCCTTCCAGAATCAATCCCAATAATTGGCAATGAAGCTTTTACAAACTTTATTGCTTGCCTACTATCCAATCAAGGTGCTTTAGATTGTCAGTAAAAGATTGTTCAATAGTGGCTAGACTTAATGTTAGCTGTAAAGAGGCTAAATTAAAGATTGGTACAAAATCTTACCCATGTGAAACCTACCTGGTTTATGTTTCTCAGACGTAACGAGTAATTTTGATTTGACAGTGAATCACACACAAAGGTTTGTATAATTACGTAGATACTTAAATTAATAATAGATCATGGTAATTATAAAAAATGTAGCAGAACTAAGTAGTTGGCGTTTCTGATTACCAAGCTGACTAAGCATAACTTACAAAATTGTAGGAAGTTATCGATGAATGAATAAAAATAGTTTTCCATTACATACCTGAAACAAAAAAGACTTGAATTAATAAAACAAAAATACAATAACAGCAATACAGTTTTCTAATACGCAGTTCCTATTAATAAATAACATGTTTACTAGCTGTCAAAACACGCCACACCCATGAAACTTTATCCACTACGCCTAAGCATAAAAAAGTCCTTAGGCGTGTAAAAAAATCAGGCTAATTTACATACAAATTGGCTAACAATATCATAACGATACGTATACGTATCACCCTGCGCCGTACTTTTAAGCATCACTGAGAAAAATCGTGGCCTAATAAGTTACCAACTTGCTTATTAGGAAAAAATATATTTGAGTCATATAAGAAAATTTTAAGAGCAACAATTGATAGTTCTATATTACAAATAAGCTTAAATGTTAGAACGTCTTATTAATATATTATAGTGCACGCACCAAGCGCATCAGATCATGTTAAAATACGTTTTAGTTTGTTTTCGGCCGGCACCTAGCGTTTACGTTATTTTGTGTGCGAGTGAAAAGTGATTCTCGTATTCATATTATTGTGTTGTGATTCAAAAGTGCATAATATAATAATATACGTACTGCAGTTCGCCTTCCAAATGGATGAGATATTGGAGCTTCTACGAGCCTGGGGACTCCCAGAGCTAGCACCATTTTTCATAAGTAAGTACTCAGTACCTACCTAGCTGCCTATAATTACAAAGCCTTTAAGGACCTATTCAAGAGTAGGAGTCCTGAATACGGCATCCCTCCTGCCATCCCGGAATGCCGTACGGCAGCCCCCCTAGGTGCACTCCAACTCTGACCCAAGCCTGTCTCCAGAGTAAGGGTGCGTCTCCACTAAAGTGGAGCTGAGCTGAGCTAAGCTGAGCGGGGCATAAATTTACAAATCATCATGTTCCAGTAACGTGGGCCGCAGATATCAGGTTTCATGATTGCTCAGTTCATGCCCCGCTCAGCTCAGCTTCAGTAGAGACGCACCTTTACTCTGGTGACAGGCTTGGGTCGGCAAGTAAGGTAGATTGCGGCAAGGTGAGGTAGCATGGAGTAAGATGATGCAAGGTGGGTAGGGTGAGGTAAGGTAGGGCTGGGTGGGGTAGCGTGACTAAGGGAGTAGAGTGGGGCAAAGAAGGATGGAGCAATGTTTTGCAGGTTTGATATGCTGGGTATGTAGGGTGGGCAAGGCAGGGTAGAGTGGGGCAAGTAAGGATAGGTGGGGCAGTGTATGTAGGGTGGGGTAAGGTGGGGCTGGTTGCAGCGTGAGCCAGGAAGAAGTAGAGTGGGGACCTATAGGGTAAGATGGATTAGAGTGGGGAGTTTTGATAGAGTGGGCACGCTGAGTGTGTCAGGGCAACTAGGGTAGGTGGCGCTAGGTTTGGCAGGGTGGGGTAAGGTAGTGCAAGGTCGAACAAGGTGGGAAAGGGTGGGGTAAGGTGTGATAAATGACACATAATACGCACCTACTTATTAAACTTCTATGAATGTTGTATTGCAGGATATACCCATGCTTATTGACGACTTTCTCCAGTCAAATGGAAGCGGAGCGTCAAGTGGAAGTGGAATGTCAAGCGGTACCTGCGTTCACAAAAACCAGCGAACGTCACCAATCTCTTCTTTAATAAGTGATGTCGAAAATAACGTAAGCACATCTACATGTTTTTTTATCTAATTACGCATTGCAAACCAAAGTATGAAGCTGCTTTTAATGATGGAGATCTACTGTGAAGGTTTTAAGTAATGTGATTTTGCAACAATTTTTTTGTGTTACAGGATCTTTTGAAATACTGCAAAACAATGTAGAAACAACGGGTTTATTGCGATATAAAAGCAAATCTTTAGAAATTAAAAACGAAAGAAACCTTTGGCTGCAACAATTTCTTCAAAATTAATTGGAACGTTTAGTAAAAAAAGGCGATGAAAGACGATGGTTTCTTGGCACAAATCATTGATTTGGCAAAAGGTTGGTATAACAAACATTCAGACATACTTATTTTATTTCTTTGACCATCGATTGTACCCAAAATAAGCTCCGAACTATTTACAATTTATACAAGTCACAATAGGTTTACTCATTCTAAGAAAAAACCAACAATAAACCTACACAAATGAGACTACATATTACGATTTATAACACTCATTTTTAATTCGAACTATACTTATACTAAAAGCATTTTGCAGAATTCTTCTAATTTAGTGTACCTACTAATTTAATTTGTAATTTTAGATACAAACGAAGAAAACAGGAACGAAGGAAGTTGCCTGAGCTTATTAGTCCCAGTATGGTGGCATTGCCCGGCCAGTCAACCTCCAAAGTCCAAGAAACGCAAGGACAAAAGGTGGAAGCCTACAAAAGCAGAATGCAGGGAAGCATTCATCCATATTGTACACGATGATGAGTAGGTATACATACACCATATCCCCGGTGAGTTTGGGGCAAGGTTAAGCAGGTGGGGCAAGATGTGGCATGGTAAGATTTTGCCCCACCCTCTGCCAGAACATGCCCCATCCCGCCCGATCTGGCTCACCCTCTGGGACAAGGTGTAACAGTATAGGGCAAGTTCTGGCAGAGAGTGGAGCAAAATCTAACCATGCCACACCTTACCCACCCTGTCCCATCTTGCCCCATCCTCACCAGGGACACACCGAAGTAGGTATGTTTAAAATCAAGTTGTAAAATGAAACGTGACTAGTGTATGTAATTTTCTATGGTACCAATGTTTCATAAATATGAGTAGAATCACTCTGCAAAATTTGCGCACTGGTTAACATTGTATATTTTTTGTTACTTTATTTTATAAGTAAACATGTTTAAAAAGACCTAAATTGTTTGGTGGTTGTTGAAGACGAGAAAATGAACATCTCGCACTAGCCAAAAACTGGTATTTGAATTAAATACTATTCAGCCTTACTTAGGTATATTATAAATGAAAGAAAGTTATAAATGTAGCAGCAACGCATTGCAATACGTTTTGTGATTTTAAGCGGTGTAGATTAACCTAACTCGGCAATACTGTGTGATATGATTGGATAGAACTGAATCCACCTAAGAATTAGACATACTATAAGTATTGATCTGTACTGAGCATTGACTGATTGTTTTATTTTTCCCAAATTTTGATTCATACTAAAATAATAAACAATGCTTACAATGAATAAATTTATGTGTTTTTTTAGTAAAAAAAAGTTCCTACTGTAGACTACAGACGATTTTGCAAGGGACACTGCGCGCGCTTTCCATAATAATCGTGATCGCGAAAAGTGCGCGCAGTGTCCCTCGCAAAAACGTCCGTATAGTCTGCGGCGGCCCTAATTCTCATATGGTATTTCTGGCAACCCTGTAAACTTTTACCCAATAAACAGGAACATAATTGAATATAATATGATTTTGGTAGTTTCAAATAAGAACACTTGATTACACTAAAACAGATTTAATTTATTTTAAATATTTGGAATAATAACACTGAAAACACTACACATTAAACTCAAACACTATACTTGTTAGATCAAAACAAATATAATAATTAATATCGATCATGTATCTGTCAGGTTTCACAATGTTTTACGTTAAATTCTTATTACAAAACTAATTAAATATATCACATTACTTGTTTAAACTATACATAACTTAGTAGAAGTTAATAATAAACAATATTACAAGCGATTACGCATTTTTTAGCTGTAATAAAGCTAAATATGAGATTAAACTAATAACTTGTTATCCTATACAATTTTTAATTGTACAGTCAATTTAGTATTTACTAGGTCCAATTAAGTTAAACATTTGATACCTGCCACAAACCTAATAAGATCTAACAAGTCACTCGCTTACACCGTACATTACTTCACATATGCAATTAAGTTACCAAATAAAAGTCATCACACAAATTGTTTAATATTATCAAGTCTTAACAACATGCATAAAGGGTAGTTGATAACATTCACAACCAGGCATGGTAAAGCCTACAATTTACTTATTTTAATGTAGTACTTTACTAGGACAGTTTTCGTAAATAAGAAGGCTTGATTGCTGGAATCAAAAAACTTCTTTTGCTCGTATATAAACATTTTACTTGTTCGCTGCAAGCATTTTCTTAATGAATTCAAACGTTTTTTTTTCTCAGTGTAGGTAAGCAGTAGGTAGTTCCATTCCATAGATACCTACGTCAAATGTATGGGAGTATAGAGGTTTAGTATAGTTTTCTGTCACTGTCGATTTGTTAGTGATGGACAGAGAGGTCGTGTTCCTACTACTGCCACGCGTTCTAACTTTTTAGGCGTGCTCTATAGTTTCCTTATATGCTTTAGAGGCAAAAAAATCTCGTCTAATTTACATACAAATTGGCAAACAATATCACAACAAAAACGTCTCTATTATCTATATCGAGAATATTCAATTTTAAAAACGACCTTAAGAATGATTGGTTAATTTTAAATGTGCTACTTCGATACTTTTTCGGTGTTCCAATGAAAAATATTAATTCTGAGAATAAGTATGTACATGTTAGGTCCCACGATTCTAGCGATACATATCCTTTATGATCTCATTATTTTTAAGAACTAGGTTTATCCTGTTACACTATATCATTGTAATTGATTAAATTTAATTAAAATTAAATTAGCGATTTATGACATTTTCACGGTAGTATTATTATTTATTCTTATGCATTTTCTTAAAAGTTGAGAAAAGATGTAGATATTTTGAACCTGTTGTTCACCATAAAAAAATGCTAGGTTACCTTTTTAAATTCTCAACTGAAATATCACTTTTAGGAATAAAATTACAGGTTCAGATTTTCTATCTCTTTCGCTTATCAAAGAAAGTGATAGCAGTAGCTAACAATTAGCTTAGGAAGTATGCAGTCAGGATCGTAGTCACTACTAGAGGCTGTGTCTGTACCTAATTGGTACTCGTCAAAACCATCCTACGCCTAGAGCACTAAGTCAAGAAGGTGGACAAATTGTACACTCAGCTCCAGATAGTTCAAATAGATACCTGTATAAAACCCTAGATATCCATCCATGTCTACATTTCCAAAAATAAATACTTATTTTATGTAATTGGGTAAATAAACCGATATCGGAATTGCTATAGAAGGACTCTGCCGTGTCAAAACATTAGACTGTAACTTCAAATTTCAAGTTTTGAGAACGGACACAAAAACATTTTTTTTAGTTTTTGTATGGTTTCTATATGATTTTCGAAGATATTGGAAATAAGATAAAATTATATAGATTTTCCGTGTCAAGATCTTTATAGCCATTAAAAAAATTATACTAAAATCATAAGACATACAGAGATACTTAAATAAAATTGTTTTGTCTTAACAATAGCTAGAAAATCTTTGATTTGTCAGGACAAAACACTGTACTGTACATTGCAGTGTATTGACTTGACTTGACCCAACTGCGGTTGTATTTGTGGTAATGAAACACTGGTTCTAACTATGTTCTGACCTGTACACAAGTTGTACATTATAAGATCTTGTTTTGATTGTTCACATAAAATAAGGGTCTCATCAAAACCTACAATTTTCCCAAACAAAATGATTTTAGCATGAATAATTGCCGAGATAAACGAGTTTTTAGTTTGACAGCTTTCACATAAAATAAAGGTCTCAACAAGGCCTACAACTTTCCCACACAATCTGATAGTCTAGCTTGAATGATTGCCGAGATAAACGAGTTTGACAGCTTTCACATAAAGTAAAGGTCTCATCAAGACCTACAACTTTCCCAAACAATCTGATAGTCTAGCTTAAATGATTGCCGAGATAAACGAGTTTTAGTTTGACAGCTGTCACATAAAGTAAAGGTCTCATCAAGACCTACAACTTTCTAGAACAAACTGATAGTCTAGCTTGAATGATTGCCGAGATAAACGAGTTTGACAACTGTCACATAAAGTAAAGGTCTCATCAAGGCCTACAACTGTCCCAAACAAACTGATTGTCTAGCATGAATGATTGCCGAGATAAACGAGTTTTAGCTTGACAGCTGTCACATAAAATAAAGGTCTTATCAAGGTCTACAACTTTCCCGAACAAATTAATAGTCTATCTTGAATGATTGCCGAGATAAACGAGTTTGACAGCTGTCACATAAAGTAAAGGTCTCATCAAGGCCTACAACTTTCCCAAACAAACTGATTGTCTAGCTCAACGGTCTAGCTATACAGGATGTAAATAAATCAACTGCAAATATTTTAAGGGGTGAATCAGCCCATGAAACTGAACAACTTTCCCCAAGGAACATAGGTCGAAATATGAAAAAAATTGGGCCTCCCATACAAATAAAATCGGCCGGCTTGTACATTTTGTACGGAGGCCCATTTTTTCATATTTCGACCGTTCCTTGGGAAAGTTGTTCAGTTTCATGGGCTGATTCACCCTTAAAATATTTGCAGATTTTTTACACCTGATATAACTAAACACTTAGGAGAGAGCGTGATATCCTCCGCGGCGCGTGCGCGAGTTAGTCAAATCAAAACACTGTAACGGCGAGTACAGTCGCAATTATAGACCTTGACTTTATAGACATAGAGTGTGAAATGAGTTTTGCGGCTCGCGCGTGGCTTTGTCAAATTAAAACACTGCAACGGCGAGTACCGTGTTACGCAATAATAAACTTTAAGTTTTTAGACATACAGTGTTTTTTCCATACCAATATCTTGATAACTATAGTATTTAACATAAAACAATGTTCTAGGGGAACATGTAGGAGGGGAAGAGATAGCGAATTGGCTTTATAGAAACAAAACACTGTATTGGACTTTACAGTATGTTGTTTTGACACGGCAGAGGTATTTTTTTTATCTTTCGACCAGTTTCCATTGGGGAACGTTGTTCTTTATTTTCTTTTCACCCCGTCCTTAGTTACATCAATACATAGTACCTATAAAATTAATTCACTTTTTGCGTTTCTCTGTCTGTATACTTGGAATTTGCTAACTCATCCCTTTGGATTTTGTGTAATAGATAAAGTAATTCAAGAGGAAGATTTATGTGTTATAATACATGTACGGAAACTGCCTATTTACCGAGGAAAATTGAGTTGCAGTGGGTGAAACCGCTATTGGGCCGCTGGTCTAATAAACATTAGAAAAAAATCACCCTCTTTATTTAAAACAGTCGCATTCTAATTGAACTGGCCATAACGTGACCGAGTGTACTAACATCATATTTGGACAATTGAAGTAATGTGGTCCAAGTAGGCCGCCATGAGCCATGAGCCACCCAACACAGGACCGTGTGGGAGGCACCCAGACAGAGGTCCTCAAAATTACGACTAATAAGCATACTTGAGAGTCGAGAGCAATTGAAATAAATGAGGCGGTTTTGAATGACAAACTTTAACTGTAAAAATAACTGCCTATGTAATGTATCTAGCGATCTGATTTTAGTCTTAGAATTTTGAGGTCCCTAACTGGAAAAAAAGATGGTTGCGTGTTTTGGTGGGCACGTAAAGCGTCGATAGAGGTTGTGGTATAGGCACAGTTACTGCCTTTTTTTTTTTTTTCGTGTGGGACGATAAGATAAGATAATAATAAGATTAAAGTCGTTACACCACCTCGTCCTAAACCTACTAGAGCAGGTTCAAAACACTTTGATACCAAATGGTAATAATAATGGTAACCCTAGTTAATCCCAACATTTATCGAATAATTGTGTTCATAACATAATAGAGCTAATAATCCAAAACTATCAGTGAAACTTCACCGTTAAATAATGGATTTTCTTGAATCAAATTCTATAAATTATAAATCACAGTGTCATATTGCGACAATGTCTAAATTCGTCACTGTTATTCAACTGCTGACAATGAAGCCAGAGAATTGGTGTCATTTTTTGCACCCACAGCGAAAGTGGGCACCTAACCTACATACATTGTTTACTCCTTTTGTTGTATTATTTGGCGCATTAACTTTTATTGTGCCTAGATAAAATACATTTAATGTAAATAATAGATTAATCTAGATTTTAGTGAATCGGACCTAGATAAAGCACTATGTTTATATAGGTCAAGCATTATTCATGATAACCATTTACGATAAAAATAATACAGCAAATGGATATGAATAATTGAAATGCTTTGGTCTAGTTTGGATGGATAAAAGTATTTAGATTAGTAAAAAATGTGCTTCGTTTAAGCTGGAACTACTTATATAAAAATAGCAAGACATTTTATACTAGTTGGACTGTGACAGTGATATCAGTCTTTAAGTCGCTCAATGAAGAAGTAGAGGGCTCGCGCAAAATGACTTTGGACATTTTTCGGCCCTAAGAACAAGATCTGTTTATTTATTTTAACCACTTTTTAGAACCTGCGATGTTCGTCGTTAGTAATGGCGACGCATCTTCCATCTGGATTACCGCGGCGCAATCGTTTCCTGCGTAATTAAATTATGCAAGTGTACCTTGGCCATTAAGGCATATATTTTTATCTCATTGAGTGTTAAGAGGTATAAATTGCATTGATAATGAAAGGGTTTATACAATTCGACCTTATAGTTGTTTATCAAGTGTGATATCATTATTTGTGATGCATTGCCTTGAAAAACGACAATAAGGCGAATCCTGCCTGTCTGAGTGCTATCCTTGTTTGTTCATATGCGTAAATGCCTTATTAAACACTGGAGAACATCATCAAGGTAGGTGTATAAAACATTTAAAGCAACCGTAATGGAATATAGCAATTTATGTACCAATATTGACTCTAATTTTTAGAAGTAAGTAAGCCTGTAGTCTTGTCTCATTGTTAATTGTTCCTAGTCTGTTTTTGTTTGACAGTATCGACTGGATGGCTAAAACGGGAGATAATTCCAAGTGACCAATTTTGGCTTCCTGGACTTTACGAGTTCTGAAATGTTATTTAGTTTTCGTACCTAATGTAGGTAACGACTACTGGGAGCAGTAGGAAGTAACTTTTTCAAAAAAGAATACCTAACTGATACGGTATTGCATAGGTACCAAATTTTATAACACTTTCCATGTTGGGTAGCTAACCAACTTTTGGAAAACATTCTTCCATTCAAATTTTCCATTCTGCCTGCGGTGGCAAATTTAGTAAGTTTTCTAAAAACCGTACAGTATTATCCCCTAAATAGGCAACTCTAAAAGGGCTTAATCATTTTCGTGTACTTATTAAATATAAAATCCACTAGACCCGGCTGTGTACGTACACATGGATGAAGTGGTTTATCAGAGGTAAATGCGAGTTTCATGTCACGATAATACTCCTACTTCTATAGCTTGCGTCATTCCGAGTCATTAAACATACAGGGTCATTTCATTATCATATCAACGATTACTAAGGTCCACTGTTGGACATGAACCTCAACTTGTGGTAGGTGGACCTTCTTCCTGCCCTTATCCCAATTACCTACTTGGGGTCGGCGCAATACGTTTTGTTGAACACGAAATCGTGTTGCAAAGGATTTGGCTTAATTTTACGACCGGCCGCCTACCAGACGTTTACCCTCCTTGGAAATGCTTTGGTGGAATAACCGCCACCATACGGTTGGCCCTGGCTGTTTGGGTCGGGCTTATCTCTCGATCCCCACGGGAAGAGAGGGGGTGGTGCTATTCTACTCTGCCGGCACCACACGGCATTTGCGGTAGGTGGACCGAATCACCATAAACGCCACAAGCATTCGCAGGAAACGCTGTTTCACTGGCTGCATATATCTATCCCTTAGTTAGTTGATTTTATGCCACTTACAGGTAGAATTTTATTTGGTGGTGTGTTAGCGGCTAAGGATACTGTCAACCCTAGTCCACTCAGGGTATTTCGTAAAAGGCGACGTAGAGTTTTTGAATGAATATATTCTGTCGACTATGGTCAACCGCATGGTGGCGGTGATACCACTTACAATAGCACTCCCAAAGAGGGTTTGCGTTGGCCGGAGACTGGTCATATCACATTGCCAAATTATTTTGCTACATGATTTTGTGTTCTAACAAAACATGTTGCGCCGATCCCAACTGATAAGGTCAGGAATATGATGAAGTAGTATTTTCATATATAATTCAAATGTAATTGTTCGATTATATTTCAATTCGGTTGTGCCTTGTGGCTGAAGCTGTAGACTGCTATAGAATGCTATGGGCTAATGTTATGATGTGTGAATATATTGGTAACTACTGTTTGTTATTTTTACCTTCAACCAGGCACCTACTCTTAGACATTTAATCTCTTGCAAATAAAATTTATACCTATTACCATCACAGCAATTCTTTGAATTAATTATACTTAACTAGATTTATTAGTAGCAATTAAATTCGATGCGGAAATCTCAGGTGAGTATTATGACAGTTATGCCTTAAGAGGAAGAGATATTGAGGACAGATATAAACATTTTGAACTAGTTAATTCATACTTAACTAACTACGCGTTTCCTGCAAGGGAGTGGCAAACTTTTTATTTACTGATTGTATGATTCCGAAGCTGATCTTAGCGCAGTGGAAGCAAATTAAAGTTATCTTAAAATCTAAAACTAAATGGTCGATCAGCCTCGGAACAACATTTGACTACGATTCGTAGTGCTCTTTACTATAGCTAAATAAAATAAATTTAATGAGAGAATTTTGTTCCGGAAAGTTTCCGGCCGAGAAATTCTTGTTTCCAAAATCTACTTAAACAGGGCCCAGCAACGAATTGCTTACCGTGCGAACCATGACGCCTTTTCTTTGTGAGTTTAAGTATGACAGGAATCAGGTATTCAGGATATTTTAGGAGCGCAGGAATAGGGAATAACCTAAACTCACAGCACTGGAACATCCGCTCGTTCTCGAACTCCTTTCCTCCAATTTGCACTATAGTTCACAGTTCGACATCACATAATGTTTTTTTAACACAAAATAACTAAAAGATTTCTCTCCGAATGAGAAATCGGCCCCGTTGGCCTCCAATCATTTATAATTAAAATACGTAGCTATCGGCAGCCACGACGCGAGCCAACGAAAAGTGAGGTTATATTCTGCCGGCGGTCGCGTGACTCTCAATCAAAGCGCCGGAACCAAAATCACTTGGTTCACTTCCCCACCGAACAGGGAAAACCACACGAGAAAACCGAAAACACACTAATTACACCATTTATAATTAACTTTCGCATCAACGATGCGGGCGACGGCAGAGGACGTGACAATGACAGAGCAGTGTTGCCAGCACCGCGCGCCCATTTTATACGAAAACTAAACATTCACCCGCCCCGGACCGACCCATCGGTCCGCTCTATGCATGGCAGGCGTGATAATGTAGCTACTGCTCGCTTAAGGACTGAATCCCCCCCCTGAACGTCTGCAACTCGAGGAGTGCCATCACTACCCGGAAACAGGTTGAGAATGCGCCCCCGGCGCCAACGCAGTGGCGGTAGGTTGGCATCCTTAACCAGAACGAGATCCCCAATGCAGGGGGGGGTTCAGTCCTGTCCGTCCACTTAAGGCGTTGCTGCAGAATGTGCAAGTACTCAAGCGACCAACGCTTCCAAAAGTTTTGAGTCATTTGCTGCAACAACTGATAACGCGACAAACGATTGCTATTCACCTCCGTATAGGGATATTCCGGCAAGGCGTTAAGTGGGCGGCCAATTAAGAAATGCCCTGGCGTCAGGGCCTCTAAATCATTTGGGTCTGAGCTGAGCGGACACAAAGGACGCGAATTGAGTACAGCCTCAATTTTACAAAACACGGTCGCCAGCTCCTCGAAAGTCAAAATTGTTAACCCTACAACGCGCAACAAATGCGTCTTAGCGGACTTTACAACCGCTTCAATATACCACCCCAGTGAGGGCACGCTGGTGGATCGAACACCCAGGTAATGCCCTGACGGGAGAGGCCCGTGCTGATGGCTTCTTCGTTCTCCCTTAAGAACGTTACAATTTCCTTCATACACCGATCAGCACCCTTAAAGTTGGTACCACAATCCGACCTGATCAGCGCTGGTCGCCCTCGTCGCGACGTAAATCTCTCCAGCGCTGCCAAAAAGGCCTCCGTAGATAGGTCGGCCACGAGCTCCAAGTGGACGGCCTTGGTGGCTAGGCACACGAACACGCACAAGTACGCCTTGATAGACTTTGCGTTCCATAGGCGTGATGCCTTTACCATGAAAGGGCCTGCAAAATCCGTTCCCACACCTGCAAACGTCCAGGCCTCCGTCACCCGGTCCGGTGGGAGATCTCCCATCTGTGGCTGCATTGTGGCTGCCTTCAAGCGGTAACAAGGCAAGCACCTAAACACAACGCTACGTACCGTTCGTCGTCCCGATAAGATCCAGAACTCGCGCTGTAGGATGGCCAATAGCGCATTACAGCCCGCGTGCGAGTTTTTCTCATGACGATCCCTGACTAAGAGCTCAACTAAGGGTCCCCTTTTGGAAGTAACAGTGGATGCCGAGCCGAAAAGGGCAGGCTAGCGTTCCGAAGTCTGCCTCCAACCCTGAGCATACCTTGCTCATCCAGGAATGGGTTGAGGCGCACAATTCCTCCCTTCAGCTTTCCACGTCCATCCCTGAGCAGCCTGACCTCCTCTTCAAAATGTTCCGCCTGGACGACTCTAACCAATGAGCATAGAGCCGCATTCCGCTCCGCAGGCGAGAGGACAGGTGTAAAGTTCCGTTCTGCTTGAGGCTTCCTGCAGTTGTTCACGAACCGCTTGATCCAACCTGTCACCCCAAGAAGTTTGTCGAGGAGCTATACCGTTCCAGCAAGAAAGCTGGGTTAGGCTTCGGTACGAGTTGCCCCACGTTCACTCGCAAACCTCGATCAGGTGGCCCAAGCGGCGCCCTGCACTCGTTGAATGGCCATTCCTGCGGCGACTCAGTCAGCCATTGAGGTCCCCACCACAGTGGGTGACTCACCAAATCAGGTGCCCTGCACCCGCGCGAAGCGCAGTCCGCTGGGTTCCATTCTCCCGGTACGTGCCTCCACACTAACGGAGTTTCCGACCCCGTAATCTGTGACACCCGATTTGCCACGAAAACCTCAAGTGTATGTACCGACGTCTGCAACCAGCACAGAACTATCCGACTGTCAGTCCACGCGTACACCGTTTCATCCAAGTTGATGGTACCACGCAGATTGCAGGTTACATGATTTAGCAAGCGCGCTAGAAGAGCTGCCCCTGCCAATTCCAATTTGGGGATGGTCCATCTAGTTCTGACTGGTGCCACCTTACTTTTGGCCATAACCAGACGCACGTGCACAGTTCCCGTTGAACTTGCTGTCCGAAGGTATACAGCTGCCGCGTACCCTCGCTCCGAGGCGTCACAAAACCCATGTAGGGTAGCCTTACATCCCACCGATGGGACTAACTTGCGGGGTATCGCGATGTGCACAATCCCTGGTAAGGTGGTCACAAACTTGAGCCAATCCTTCAACAACTCTCCGGAGAGTTGGTCGTCCCATCCTAAGTTGGCTAGCCACAACCTTTGTAAAAGCACTTCGCCATGAACGTAACCGGGGCGATCCATCCGCTAGGATCGAACGTTCTAGCGATTGTCGACAGTACCGACCGCTTAGTCCAAGTTTTCTCCAAAAGGTCGGGCTCGATCTTGTACGTGAATACGTCATGCGTTGGCCTATATTGCACCCCGAGGATGCCCAACGTGTTTGGATTGTCCGGGTTCTCAAAGAGGTGCGGGTCCTGATGGAACTCGCCTGGCAAACCGGCCAGGAGCTCTGGGCAACTGGACAACCATTTCCGCAACTCGTAACCTCCTGAACCCATGATCGCGATCAACTCGTCTCGTAGAATTAGCGCCTGCTCCACGCTATCAGCACCCGTGCAGATATCGTCCACGTAGACGTCGCGATCCAGTACTGCTGCGGCTCGAGGATATCTTACCCTTTCCTGTGCGGCCAACTCGCAGCGTACGTACTGCCAAATACGGACTTGGCTTAAGTCCATACGTCACCGTGTTAAGTTCGTATGTGACCATCGGCTCATCTGGGCTCTCACGCCACAAAATCAGCTGATACCGACGGTCATCCGGATGTATCATGGTTTGGCGAAACATCATTTTGACGTCTGCGACGAACGCTACCTGGTGTAACCGAAAGTCTGTGAGAATGTCCACAATGTCCCGGTTCAATTTAGGACCCGCGTGCAAACATTGGTTCACAGACACACCATTCGAGGTAGGAGCAGAACCGTCAAACACCACCCGTATTTTCGCCTCAGGTGACTTCAAGACAGCCAGGTGTGGAATGTAATAATGCTCGACACACCTCCAATCCAGGCTGGACACCGACATGTGGCCCAATTGAATATATTCCCGCATGAATTCTATATACTTCTGCCGAAGTGCTGGGTCTCGCCTCATCTTCCGCTCCATTCCGAGTAGTCTCCGTTCCGCGAGCTGTCGCGAACTACCTAAAGCGGGGCGGTTTGGGAGAAAAGGTAGCCTGGTCACGAATCTGCCTGACGGGCATCTCGCAGTGTTGTATTGATAGAACAACTCGCACTCGTCATCCTCTGGCTTCCGTCTGTCCGCCGTGGGCGGCTCTTCAGACTCCCAAAACCTCTGCAGCACCTCTGACAGCACACTACCATAGAGGACCGGATCCCCTTCTGGTAGGTCCTGAGGTCTCCAAACTGGGCCGAAAACAACATACCCCCCTGTGGTATCTACGGCCACCAAACCAGTTTCCTGGAGTACCTTCTTCCTACTGCACCATAATCTCCCGAGGACGTCTGACCCGAGAAGTACGTCCACCGTACCAGGAGTATCAAAATCAGGATCAGCTAACTCCAACCCTGTGGTTAACCCTCGTACCGTTGGTGGTAACCTAACCTGAGGGAGTTTCCCAACCACTTCATCCAGCACCACGGCTGAGACTTGATAGCTGACCCCTGTACATGTGCTACCTAATGCGAACTCAAAGTTCGTCTGACCCCGAATGTCAGGCACATTTAGGCCCCCGATGCCTACAGCTTCATCCTCACTTGGCCGTACATTTAGGCCTAGCCTACTCACCAGCTTACTCGATACAATACATCCCTGAGCCCCTGTATCCAGTAGGGCTCTTACTTGAATGGTCCGGCCACCGTATCCCCATACCCAAATCTTAGCCGTTGGCAAAAGTACCGTGATTGGACGGGGAGCCGAAGCTGATGAGTAGGCGGCGATTACCTAGCGGGAATCTAAACGCGGTGAGGCCGCGACCCGCGGGGTATCCTCACTACCCAAACCTGTGTATGGGTCCCACTCCTGCTGGTAGGGAGGTCTGCCCATAAAGGCCATGGCTGGAGTTCTATAGTACCCCGACGGCAAACGTCCGTACCGAGGTTGCGCCTGTAGCCGCGGGTACTCAGGCATAGGCGGGGGCATGCGTGGGTCTTGAGACCCAACCAGGTGGCTCAAGCCCGCAGAATACTGCATGTACCCTGGTGGCTGCCTAGTGCTCCCTGACACCCGCCCGTTGAATCCCGTACCTGGGATGGGTGTCCTGGCCACGTTCCTGTGCCGCTCTTCCCCAATCCGGCACCTGCTGCCGTGGTGGGGATCGTCCCCACGTCCTGGGTAAGTGGGCTCCGTCTGTTGACGTCCCCTGCCTGTCCCTGTGACCGATGCGGAGGTGGGCTCCTCCTTGGAGGGTGGGGAGCGTTGCTCCTCCTTGGTGGGCAGGCTCCTTCGCTGATCCGATCCAGCGCTGCCCCGGCGCCTCCGGAGCGATTCATGCAGAGCAGCGGATGGTGTGCACCCTGGCAGTACCTACAGTTGGTGCTTGAAGGGCACTCGCACCTGATGCGGCCCCAGGCACCGAAAACACCAACGCCTCTGCTGTGCCACACCCCGTCTCCTCTGAACCCGCTGCGCAGCAAACTCCTGACACGCTGCCACCCCGTGGCCTGTCTCCCTGCAGTAGGCACACCCTGATTCCAATGCGGTGTTGTACCGCCTGGGTTGCCCACTGTTGCCTCCTCGCGCCGGTGCACCCGGCCGTTCCGGGTGGCGAGGGGGGAGGTCTCCTTGCGAGGGGCTTCACCAGCCTGGACGTCCACTCGCCTGCTTTCGGCCTCGAGGAACGACTTCAGATCCTCGTAGGTCGGGAGGTGGTCCGAGGACTTGCCCCATGTAGCTGCTCGAATCGAGCGACCATTTCGCTCGGCAGGCGGCGAAGCACTGTGTGGACCAAGATATAACCGTAGCCCGCCACTGGCAAACCCTGTCGCTCTAGTGCGCTGACCGCGACACTGACTGGGTGGAAGATTTTCTCGCGGAGGTCCGTACCTCGCGTTATGGTTGGTATTGACAGCCACTGGTCTAACAGCCTGTCTACAATCAGGCGCTTGTTTCGATACCGGTCGGTAAGGATCTTCCACGCCACCTCATAATTGCTATCCGAGACAGCCAAATGCGTCAGCAATTCATGAGGCTCTCCATGTAGCCTGGACATCAGCTGAGCCATCTTGTACGCCGGCGTTATGTCCGTCCGTGTGTGGACCACACTGCTATACAGGTCCTCAAACGCCGGCCAGTCGGCGTAATCGCCTGCAAAGACTGGAACCGTAACAGGCGGAAGAGGCACCTGTAATCCTTGTCCACTTTACCACGGAATGGCTTTTCCTTTCCGTCACGTCGCCTAGATATGTCCGCAGCTGCCTGCGCAATGTCCTGTGCCAGCTCCAAGCACTGGCTTACATCGCCCTCAACCAGCTCCTTATCTTCAGGGTTAGGAGCTTCCTCAAGGAGCATGAGGCACTCTGTGAGGTGTTCCGACACAACCCGAACCCGTTCATCTGCCTGTAGTGCACTTTTCAAGAGCGCGTCCTCCCGGTCCTCGCGGCCGATCATTGCCGCTGTGGTAGTAAACCACCTTAATTCTGTCTTTATAGCAGCCTTATACCTGGCGATCGAGGAGCCATGGTACCAACTTTACACACTCGACTTAATAAAAACGAAAACCAATAAACAAATACCACAAAATAAATGTTAGTTGACTGGCTAGACCTTACCGATAAGGTACCGTTCACTAGGCAAACAATACAGTCAAAAAAACCGAAACAATATTTTCCAAAATTAATAAAATATGTGGGTAATATAAAAACACGCTTAATACTAAATTACGGCTAACTATGTTGCAATAAAGCAACCACGCTCTGCTACCAAAAATGTTTGATTCCGAAGCTGATCTTAGCGCAGTGGAAGCAAATTAAAGTTATCTTAAAATCTAAAACTAAATGGTCGATCAGCCTCGAACAACATTTGACTACGATTCGTAGTGCTCTTTACTATAGCTAAATAAAATAAATTTAATGAGAGAATTTTGTTCCGGAAAGTTTCCGGCCGAGAAATTCTTGTTTCCAAAATCTACTTAAACAGGGCCCAGCAACGAATTGCTTACCGTGCGAACCATGACGCCTTTTCTTTGTGAGTTTAAGTATGACAGGAATCAGGTATTCAGGATATTTTAGGAGCGCAGGAATAGGGAATAACCTAAACTCACAGCACTGGAACATCCGCTCGTTCTCGAACTCCTTTCCTCCAATTTGCAATATAGTTCACAGTTCGACATCACATAATGTTTTTTAACACAAAATAACTAAAAGATTTCTCTCCGAATGAGAAATCGGCCCCGTTGGCCTCCAATCATTTATAATTAAAATACGTAGCTATCGGCAGCCACGACGCGAGCCAACGAAAAGTGAGGTTATATTCTGCCGGCGGTCGCGTGACTCTCAATCAAAGCGCCGGAACCAAAATCACTTGGTTCACTTCCCCACCGAACAGGGAAAACCACACGAGAAAACCGAAAACACACTAATTACACCATTTATAATTAACTTTCGCATCAACGATGCGGGCGACGGCAGAGGACGTGACAATGACAGAGCAGTGTTGCCAGCACCGCGCGCCCATTTTATACGAAAACTAAACACTGATGAAAATGTGTAGAAGAAGGACGAGATTTTGCAAAACGGTTTTCTTTTACTTCGGTTTTCAATTTGCAGCTTGATAAGTTAATAAGATAGCCATAATGATAGCTTACATACAGGTTTATTTCATGGGTGTCACACAATGTAAGTAGCAAAAAGCACTAGTCTAGCACTGAATTTACAGAAAACTTAATTAGCATTTTTACAACCAGGTATTGTAGTTAGTTAATCAGTAGGTATGTTGAAATTATAAAAAGCTAGATCACTAAAAAATTATCTAGAACAAGACGATGATCTTGAACTCTAAACGACAACTTGGACAGATTGACAGAGACCATTGATCGAGACCCGTTAGGTGACGAAACCTTACAAACAATCAGCAAGGTTAACATCTAAATCATGAATTGAATGGCGTTCTGCCTTTTAAACAGATTGGGTTATTAGTTGATTTTATTGGTGCAATTAAAACTTTTAATGAGAGTTTTTGTGATTTGGAATTCAAAGACATGCGTGATACCTAAGTACAGTGATTGAGGTATGGCTAACATGATGATGATTGATTGATGAGATGACAGATTGTGTATATTTTTATACTCCTGAATCAGTACACAACACTCAACGTAGATTATGTAGCTTACTAACTTTTTATTACACGACTGCCCACAAAAAAAGGAGTGTGATGTTTTTAGGGTTCATGTATGTATGTATGTGCGTTACTTTAAACCACTGTAAGTCTTTAACCACTGAACAGATTCGATTGGGAATTGTGTGAGGTGAATGTAAATGTAAGGAACATTATCCCGATTGTCATAGGCTATGTTTTGTATAGGAAAATTGATTTTCCACAAAATCAGGCGTGTTTTTTAATTTTTAAATTATAAAGTTATCATATTAGGTATTGCTTTTTAGGGTTTCGTAGTCTACTAGAAACCCTTATAGTTTCGGTAAGTCTGTCTGTCTGTCTGTCTGTCTGTCTGTATGCCGCGCCCTCATAACTCCGTCAGCTTTAGAGCTATCGACATCAAGTTTGGTGTGAAGATAGATCATGTTGACCCAAATTTAGAAACGTTGAGAAAAAAAACTTTTAATTGATTTTTGGACCCCCTTCCCATACATGAGAAAGGGGGGCAAAGATTTTTTTTTTCTTCTGTAATATTGAGTAGGGTATCGTTGAATAGGTATTTTAAAACTAAGGGGAGGTTTTTTTAAAACTAAGTCCCTAAAATGTTTCTGTCTCGAGATATTTGCTTTTAAAAGGGGCGTTTTTGAGCTATAATTTGTTCCAGCTGGAACTTCTAAAGTATGCATGTTAACAATTTGAAACAAATATGGAATATAGCTCTTAATATGAAGTTACCATGAAAACTACTTATAACGAATACTGTGCTACTTAAGATTAAGGAAATATTAAAAATTTTCAATTTGCGGTTGGTAATCATACAGCTGCAAACAAACCAGCAACAAAATTAACTTTGTAACGCTGAAAGACCTAGATAATATTTAAACGATGACTACGAAACCCTATTTGTGAGCGCGTCTGACACGCTCTTGGCCGTTTTTTTTATTGTACATTTTGTTCTATCAGTAGGAAAATTCGTAGCGCTTTTTGCGTAGAGTTTTGCGAGAGTTGCCATTTCAGACATCTAAAGCTCTACGAATGAAAAACTTCCGCAGGTGCGTAACGCACTTGACTAAGACATATTTACGGATGAAAAAAGTCTACGATGGCTTTTTTCTGGTTAAATAAGTTTTGGGTAACGAAAAGTAGGCCAACCAGAATACGTAACAGTGGTCACAAAGAGAGATATAACTACCTATTTATTGCCAGCCAGTGTGAGATCAAACCACTCATTTTCCCTCTCACTCACAGCCGTTATTACAATATTTTTATTATAGGTACTTTCTATTTAATAGTCTACGTCTACGTGCTCTTGAATCACGTATACTAATAGCCATCGATTTTATATAGGGTGAAATTTTACTAGTGACCGATAGCGAAAACTTAGAAGATAAGGAACAACTTACCTCAAGGAACATAGGCCGAAATACGAAAAAATATTTTGGACCTCCCATTAACTCAAATCAGCTGATCGGCAATTTTGTATGCGAAAACATTTTTTTTTCATATTTCGTCTTATGTTCCTTGGGGAAAGCTGTTCCTTATCACCAGCCGGTTCTGAGTTTTCGCTATCGGTCACTAGTAAAATTTCACCCTATATAAAATCGCCTTTAGGCGGAAGTTCAATGACCAACGACTGATATAAATTAGTTATCTAATAATGTTTTGTCTTAGAAACTACTTAGCATACATATCAGGTATGTAAATCTATATGTATTTAAAATTAGTAATCGATTAGAATTCGATTATTTTATTCATCATTTATCCTTTTTATGAATACTTTCTATCAATAAACACGTGTTTTAAATACTGTTCAATGTGATGGATAGCGTAGGCTATAAAACAAGTAAGCTAAAATAGTATTCCCAAAAAGGGTTGACGTCGAGTCATTATAAGAACATTATTTTTCTAAAAAATATGCGCTGATACATACCTACTTACTTAAATGAATAAAAGCAGACAATGATCAAGTTGATAGCAATAGATTTCTATCGTGATAGCAAACAGTTCAGTCTAGTTATCGCTAGTGTAATATAACAGCCGAATGCCGAATGACCGTCAAATTCACAGCTGTGTTGTAATAGCAATACACCATGCACTGCGCTTGCGCAACTGCTATGATCTTTCAATATCGAATCGATTGTAGGTAAGTATTTGAATGAATAGCGAAAATCGTTTTGCGTGGGATGAAGGAAGTAGACTACATATAGTCAACAGTCGTTCCTTTACTATTAGGTATGTACATTGTACATTATTGCACAATGCACATTCAAAACAAACACAAACAAAAACTTAATTAGTAACTATTTTAAAACTTGTTTTTTTTTTTGGGATATCGAGGAGACAAAAGACTACCTAGCCTTATAATCATCCTCAGCCCACATCCAACCACTGCAGAGTAAGGCGTCTTCTCTACAGCGCCAATCTTCACGGTCCTGTGCCACCCTCGTCCAGTGAGGTCCTGTAAGCTTGACGATATCGTCAGACCATCGAGCAGGTGCAACCTACCCTTGGCCACCACTCTGTACCCTTCTTCTTCTTTTTCTCTTCCCTACTTATTATTATTTAGATAATAGGCTTTTGAAGAGGACCCACTAGGGTCGACACAACGTATCTTCATCACGGTACAATTTTTCTTCACAAAAATCAGGTTTTTCAGTCTGCAATGTTTACCCAAACTCAAACCATTTCAGTATGTAAGTAATAAGTGAATTTTGAAAGATCAACTTTACGGATCTCTTTGGTTTAATACTGTCATCGAAACGGATAAAACGTGTGGGTGGTTCTTACACCTAATATGTAAAATCGGTCATGAATATTTCATGTTAAGTAAGTTATGTAGGCATTAATTCCAGCCTTCTATTAGAGAAATGTACATATTGCATAAGATCAGAATGTTTGCATAGATGATGTAATTCCGAATGTCCGGTCAGCATTCATGAGTAGGTACATACATATTTGAAAGTCATTCCACGTTTTTCTTTCATCCACTTCAATAACGTAATGGCTAGGTGTAAAATCGAATGGGAGCTTATTATTTGATTGAATGAATCGGCGGTAGGCATGAGAACGAAGCATTTGTATGTCTTTGAATTAAGATTATGAAGAAGTTCATAAGAATAAGATGTTCCTTATCAACAGCCGGTTCTGAGTTTTCGCTATTGATTACTGTCATAACATAACCATAAAAGTAACAGCCACAACAGTCCACTGCTAGACAAAGGCCTCCCCCTATCGTGGGATTGCCTTATTCCTTACGCTTGGCAGGCGGATTAGTCGTACGGGTCATGTCGTGCGATGCCGGCTTCGAATAGCATCACCTCAATTCTACCGACTTCTAAGGGATATTCATCCTGGGAATGGGCAGCAGCGTTCCTTGTAAATGCAACATCTTGCACTGCGCTTGCCAATTACTAAATAATTTATGTAAATTGCAATCACGTCCACAACAGTGCAGGTGACTACTATTTTACTGCTTCATGTTTAGAACTTGCCAAACGGTAAATAGATACCAAATCGGTCGTAAAAATAAACAGTTACCTACGTACATATTGAGAATCGAATTGAGAACGGGCATACCAGATAGGTATACTTACCTAGTTTAAGTAGTTGTTTAGTAGGCAAGCAGTATACTTATATCTATTTTTACCCGACTGCCCAGGGAGGGTTATGTTTTTTGAAAATATCTATGATTAATGTACCTATGCATGTAGGCAAGAAATTCGTTTTCATCACTGGCTATATACCTAGCCGAAACAGCTGGGCGGATCTTGACATGTGAGGTGATGTAAGATTCGTTTTAGCAGCGTGATTGACACAGGCTACCTATATTACAAATTCATAAATTCAAAATGGCGGATTTTTATCGCAAAATACGATTTAGAATTTACCACAGTCGGGTTTTTGTTTTTAATGCATTTGCTTGTATCTATTCTTGTTACCGTAGTTATGTTATTATAATGACTTATACAACAATATGATATAATAATAATTAACGAAACGATCAAGACAGTTAAATTAAAAGTAATCGACTATGGACTATAAACAGACATTGAACTAGTCGTAGCAGCACATTCTGTAAATAGGTTCTTTGTTATCATAACAATAGCTTATCGATCTATACCTTCAAAATATCAATAAAGAATTCTGTTTATTTTTTGCTTCATGAAAGACCAGTTTTGAAAGGCGTAGGTTTTGTGCCAACCCTATACCTACCTAGGTAGGTATATAATCTTGCCATTGCAAAAAATATGCCAATTTCTATTTTCCGCTACACCTGTCTTCCATCTACTAATTATGTGCAGTAAAACTCCTCGGAGGAAGGTCAACCATCAGCCATGCACTTTCACCAGTCAACACTAGCGCCACGCGAGCCGCGAATCAAGGCTGCATGCACGTATTACCCTTGCCTGACAATGACTGAGAAATTCTTGCCATCAGATAATCCTTGCCATTGCAAAAAATACGTCTATTTCTATTTTCGCCACACCTGTCTTCCATATTCTAATCATGTGCGGTAAAACTGCTCGGAGGAAGGTCAACCATCAGCCATGCACTTTCACCATCCGATACTTGCACCACGCGAGCTGAGAAACAAGGCTGCTGTTAGAGATGAAAATTACCTTGAAACTTTCCTTTTCTGAGGTAAGTTTCCTGAAAGTTACCTGAAAGTTTCCTGGCGAGGAAGTTTTCAAAACTGATTATTTACCTTAATAAGACAGTTGTTATTTTAATTATTAACTTAATATTGCTTAATTTTTTTCCGGTATCTACAGTTTTGATGAAACAGGGAACATAATAAGTCCGGTTTTATGCTTTTTATTCGAAAAGGGGAGGTAAACTAGTAAGGGAGAAAGTTTGAAACAACTATAAATTATAAAAAAATTATATTTCTTTACATAATCATATGAAAAAGTGTACGAGATCAATTAGATATAGAGTTAAGTACAACTGAGAGCACGTTAAACTTATACTTTGGACTTTCTTTTGTTTTTATAATGTGAGCGATACGAATCATTTTCACGTTGTAACTGTAAAGTTTGCTCTGCTTCTCGCGTCGAAACCTATCTACCTACGGGCCTGCGCACACTTGAGACAAAACTGTCTGGCATCGTCGCGTATTCACGCTCCATTAAGTACATTGAACTCAACCAGGGATTGCAATCCCGCATTTGCAGGATTGAGCCAATTCTGCGCGGATCCCGCGGGATCCCGCATCTTTGAAATGGTGTTAAAAATCAAACTAAAATGCACAGTTTTCTTAAAAAATCTGCTTTAGTCCAATAAACTTAAACATGCTTGTCATGTGAAACTAAAATATTTAATTTTCTAACAAAATAACTATTGTTATAAGTGTAATCAAACCACTCTCAAATAACTTTTATTTCGTATTTAGAGTTTTGTTCAATTTCACCCTTAAAATTAAATGTAACTACTGTTATTTATTATTATCAGTATATTGTCATAATATTTTTTATAAGACAAAGAAGTTTTTTATACGATAAAAAAGTTGCTTGACGCACTGAAAATGCTTGAAAGAAATAAAAGACTACATAAAAAACGACCTGCCACTTTTACTAAAACGGAAACTCATGGACATGTGCGTGCCGTGCATTCTCCTAATCCTCATATATACGGTAGTCAAACTTGGTCTTTGACGGAAGCTCAGCAGAAGTAAAGCCTTAAAATTTACCAGCGAGCAATGGAGCTAAAGCTGACAGTTCGTGTCAGAAATACCATACTGCGCTCTTTAAAGAAAATATCTGACGCAGCCCGAGCAGCAGCCAAGCTGAAGTGGGACTGAACTGGTCACGTCTGCCAAATTCCAGAAGATTTATGGGCAAAAACAGCTACTTTACAGAAACCACCCACAGCAAAGAAACGCCGTGGTAGACCGCGACATTCTTGAGGCACATGAAAGCCAAAGACTAACTATCTAGATGGAGAGGAAAGAGGGAGGCCTTTGCCTAGCAATGGGATGATATAGGCTGGATAAGATAAGTCTTTTTTATTTAAATGAATCATAATATTATAGTGACTAAAGATCAGCATTCGGGTCAGCAGTCACTTTAGATTACAACTTTCTTAATACTTTTATTCAAAAAACAAATTTTCAATGTACTACCAACGGCTACGACTACCTATGGTGATACTACTACTACTACTATAACAGCTAGAATAAAGTCCACTGCTGAACATAGGCCTCTCTTCCCCTTGTAAGGGGGTATTTGCCATACTCACCACGCTTGGCAGGCGGGTTGGTGAGCGCAGTGCAAGATGTTGCAATGCGATTGCGAAATTCCCTTAGTCTTCTCTTACGACACCCGACGGGAAAGATATGGGGTGATGACATTCTAAGCCGGCATCACACGACTATGGTGATAATAAGATAACTGATATTAGAAATATGCTCTAAAGAAAAAGGTTATATTAATGCTTTCATCACCCGGTTTGCTTCTCAGCGAACTACAAGTATATCCTGACGCTGTATATGCTCTTTCAGCTTCTACGCTAATAAGTTAGATAGCAAGGATATATTCGTAGGAAAGAACGTTACGTTTTCGCCATCCGGAAGCAAAAGTTCACGATTTTTTGGTGTAAAATTTTAATGTGCGGGATCCGCGGATCCACGTTTTGAAGGTGCGGGATCCCGCAAGGCAAAAAAGAGCGCGGGATCCCGCGGGATTGCGGGATATCACATTGCGGGATTGCAATCTCTAAACTCAACATAGATGGTGTTATCTGAGAATTTGAAAAAAGAAACAACCAGCTTTAAGAAAACATAAATTTTGACGTAGGTAATAAATAACATACAAAATACAAATTTTTAACCTTATTTTCATTTAAACATACTTATTATCACTAACTTTTTACGTTGAAAAGACATTTTTGAAAACTTCCTCGCGAGGAAACTTTCAAGTAACTTTCGGGTAAATTACCTGAAAATTACCTCGAAACTTTCAATGTTTCCGAAACTTTCAGAAATTTTCATCTCTAGCTGCTGTGCATGACAATGACTGAGAAAATCTTGCCATAAGGTTGTTAATCCTTGCCATTGCAAGAAAATACGTCAATCTCTATTTTCCGCTACACCTGTCTCCTACTAAGCACATGTATGGTAAACTCCTCAGAGGAAGGTCATCATTCACTTTCAACAGTCAACACTAGCGCCACGCCAGCCGAGAATCAAGGCTGTATGCACGTATTACCCTTGCTTGACAATGACTGAGAAAATCTTGCCATCAGATAATCCTTGCCATTGCAAAAAAAACGTCAATTTCTATTTTCCACTACACCTGTCTCCTACTTAGCACATGTATGGTAAACTCCTCGGAGAAAGGTCAATCTTCAGCCATGCACTTTCACCAGTCAACACTAGCGCCACGCGAGCCGAGAATCAAGGCTGTATGCACGTATTACCCTTGCCTGACAATGACTGAGAAAATCTTGCCATCAAATAGTCCTTGCCATTGCAAAAAAATACGTCAATTTCTGTTTTCCGCTACACCTGCCTCCTACTAAGCACATGTATGGTAAACTCCTTAGGGGAAGGTCTTCATGCACTTTCACCAGCCAACACTAGCGCCACGCGAGCCGAGAATCAAGGCTGTATGCACGTATTACCCTTGCCTGAGATTACCCTTCTTACACGTATTACCCTTCCCACATCCTTGCCATCGCAAAAATCACGCCAATTTCAATTTTCGCCACACCTGTCTTCCATCTACTAATCATGTGCGGTAAAACTCCTCGGAGGAAGGTTAACCATCAGCCATGCACTTTCACCAGCCGAATCAAGGCTGTATGCACGTATTACCCTTGCCTGACAATGACTGAGAAATTCTCACACCTGACAATACAATATTTGGCCAAATGGGAAATATTTGGTGTGAGCAGTTTGAGCTGAACGTAACACAGGGAGCGGATATTATATTTCGTCGCTCTGTTCTTCAGATATAATTCTAGTTAACCATGTAGTTTCTTCAAGCTACTGGCATTCATCGCACTTTTAGAGAAAATCGATTAAATCGATCGATTTCACTCTTTTTTTTTGTCTATGGCCACCCTTTCCTGTCGCCTGACAGATGGCCAAGTACTCATTCTTTAACTTGCGCGGCATGATTCGCACGTTTTTTTACAAAAAACGTAAAATAATTAATAAATTCAGTGTTAATTGTTGGGAAAACTAATTATTTCCCTATTTAAACTCAGTGATACACCGGGTGAGTGATTTTTTGGTATTTTTATGTGTCTTGATGTGATTGATTGACTGAGGTGTTTTTCACCTGATGCACCATTTTTTCCTTGACGGTGGGTCTACGACTCAATTCGCTGGAAAACCACACCATTTTCCTAGATGGTCTCGAACCACTGGAAAGCCTGGAGGTTGACCGCGAGTCATCACGATGGCATTTTTGCATAGCAAAACATACGGTTCAAACTGGATCTATGTTATAAGTGTGCAATATATTCGCATAGGGCTTGCCCAAGCGATATATAACGTCTGGAGGTTATGCCGCGAGCTAACACGAAGGCAAATGTTATATAATACAAATGGTTGCTGTCAATCTTTATTTCGTTGGTAATCGACCCCAGTCTTCCACGAAATACATCTTAGCCTAAACGATGCCCAAAAGTCATCAGTAACGTCTTGAGTTTATACCTTGACAAAATTTTATAAGAATATCTTATAAGTACCCGCTACCGATTTAAATAATCAAGCAATTATTGGACACAACAGTACACAGCTTGACATAGACCTCTCTTTGTCTTATGATCTGTTTTTCACACGATCGTGTCATACCCAATGTATTCCTAAAAGTATATATAAAATTTCTACTTAGAAATAGATATGTTAACTGTTATTTGGTCGTTACTCGAACCACTAGGCTATGTCACACATATAAGCTTGCTAGCAGAAAACAACTGTTGATTTGTGTCAAGTTATTACGCGAGAGCGTCAACATTTTCACCTATGCGATTCAATTTATTCGCATAAGGTTACTGATAAGGAATACATTTATTTTCCTCTTATATACGGTACGCGCCCTTATTCCTACGAAAAAGAATTAACTCGAAGGCAATGCCACGAGATAATGATGTACTTACTAAAACATGGCTAAGATTCTATATATCATATCACATCACCATGGAATATTTCATTAATTACGTAAATTTTGTATTTTATACAAAAACGTATCTATTTGTGAATAACACTATTGAAGTCATTGCGAAACTTGCAACTAATCGCGATATTGTGCGCAGTTTTTTTATACCATGGGAATACCCTAGCTCAAAATATACCCTTCAAAAATACAAGTAATTAATAATGCCAAATGCATAATATTACACGCGAAAACCGCAATATAAGTTACATTCTGTTAAAAGAACGCACCAATATTAGATTTACAAATATTTTTTTAAATCTACCTTCTTTTCGATTTACGTTTTATCGAACCATGGTGCAATTGAGTAGTGAAATGTCAATTAAATTTCACGTACCTATTTGCCTACAGGTGAATAAGAAAAATATATTGGTATACAAATACCGTATTAAATACAACCAAACCAACGCATTGTGCTTTCTTAACATATGGAAAAAATGTTTTTTATTGTACAAACATAAATGTTTGTACCCTGTATTTATCCTACTTTGGATACCCTGTATTTATTATACTTTTGATAAACCAATTAACTGGTTGTGTTGTATGCAAGTTTCCCGTTATTCAGCAAGATTTTAGGACGTAAGTTCTTTATAGAAAGAAAAGATTCAAGACAAGATTTTGTTTACTTCTTTCTAGTAGATTTATATTATATTATATCATATAATGATAGACACCTGCTCGCCAAAGCTTACTTCAATACGCTTATGGTCTTACCTTAAAAAATCTTTTACAGTTTTTGATTTTCATTAAATAAAACAAAGGATAGAATGATTAGTCGACTTGACAATACATAACTTACCCAACCATTGGTTGCCCACCCCACCTCCCATAAAAAGGGGGGGGGAGGAGTGTGTACTTCCTGCAGGAATAGATGTGTACCTATGTAGGTAGGTCTATACAGGCCAGATTCGTGCACATATTGCGACTGGTCTATGAAAGTCCATCATTCAGAAAGAAACGAAATAAGTAGATAATAAATAATATCCTATTATTGAAAATACAAGTATTTTCCTACTCGCTATATTATTATTATTAAGTATAATTAATATAAATTAATTATTACTTACAATGTGATACTTTGATTATTTCATTTCATAAATTACCACATTACGACAAGAAATATAAAACATTATATTTTGAACACTAATAAATAAACCTATTTTGGGATTCACTTATTTACCCAAATACATACATTTAACCAAAGCACATACATTAAGTATTCAACTATTCCTTATTAGGAATTGAATATTATGATTTTTTATTTGTAAAAATATGTAACCTCTGTCCTAAGGTTATTTAATTTCAATTCAATTGGAATGTTATGTTACGAACACGTATTGCGAGGATAAAATTACCAAAATATTTTGGTAGTTGGATAAACATATTCTTCAGACAGAATAACTTAAATGACTTATGTCATATAGGTAATATCATGAATATTTGCTACCCTGTCGGTATAAATGAAGAGTGAAAACGAGTAACTTTTATATTTTTCTATACTAAACAATAGAAGATAATAAAATTATCTTACCTAATTGGTGAACTATTTACTTCTTTTGTGATCAAACCTATTTAAATATAAGGTGGGATCAAAAATGTTATATCTTATTCCTATCTCGTTTGTTACGTATTTTACAAATACTATTGAATTATCTCAGGACCTAACAAGGTTGCTGTTAGATTTTATGTGGGTAAAAAAGTTGTTAATTATTTACAGTATTGTAAGGAATTCTCAATTAATTCGTTCTACGTAGATCCATACATTATGCACCACAGTAGACAAAGCGTTTTATTATAAATATTGTATTTCGTTCCAATTTCAATGAAATTACTTATGAAATCAATAATCTCTAACCAAATGTTTCATTTTACTTGACTTCGTGTAAAAAATGAAAACGAGTAAATCTTTTTTCGCAATGTTTGATAACATTGTTTTAAAATAAATAGGTAGTCCTGAAAATAGTTAAATCTTGTACTTCCGCTTTTCAACCAAGTACAAGTTGTTAAGTGATAAATAAATTTGGTCCTATTCTAGTAGACTAGACATGGTTTAATATTTAACAAGGAAATCATATTATTCAATATTATTGTGTCATGATTAGAAGGTTACATGCAGTAACCTAATCGAAACATTATGTTCACCTCGTTCACCACAAGAGTATCCTTGCAATTTACAAAAATTTTAAATTACCATAAACATTTTACATCAAAATAAAATGTAAAAAACTTAGTTCAATATTATTATTATGACATACAGAAATAATATTGAGTTTTAGAACCAATAACAATATTGTTAGGAAGAAAATCTGTCTTCCTCGTTCTGCAGGTACACAAAACTTTAAAATAATAAAATTTATTAACAACCTATTAACATTCTGAGTATTTTGAATTGCTTTTATTAATAAAAGCAATGAGAAAAATATAAGACATCAATAATAATATTAAATTTATTTATTGATTATTATAATAATATAAAATTAAGTGTAACCACATAAACGTAAATTTTTTACCGTTTTATTATTAAAAAATAATTAAATCAAGTGTAAACACATAAACGTAATTATATTACCGTTTTATCCAAAGTGTTGTTATTATTTGAAAGCAGACATTAATTCTTTAGGACATTAATTCTAGATGTCTGACTTATGACTGTTTTAGTGTTTTATTATTTTATAACCAAAATCCTGCATCATTAATTCTTTTAAAGTTCATTTATTTTAAAGTTCTTTGGGAAAAAATAGCATTAATAATTTAAATGCTTATTCAAAGACTATTTATTTAATCTTATGTACATGGATTACAATTTAATAATTATAATTCCTGTTTAAATAATCAAATTATAAAATTTCGTTGCTGTGTGAGTATACACGAAGTAAGCACAGTTAATTAAGTTCCTATAAAAATTTAATAATTTACGCCTTAATTAACTATAAAGTGAACTATATCAATAATCAAATATTTGTGTAGCTCAAAATTATCCTACACGTATTCGAGTTTACAGGTATACTATAATGTACCATTCAAACCGAACTTGATGTAGTTTAGCCTGAAAAAGCTTTTGAAGCAAAACATTTTTCAGGTGTGTTTATAATCTTTGATAACTTTATATTTAGTTGAGTCAACATCATCATCATCACTGCTGGCTCACAGCGCTCGATGATAATGTAAAGATTATGGTTAATATTTAATTACCAGAAATAGAAAGAAAACTATGTTTTCACAACGTTTTTATTTCAACGCCTTAGAAATTGCTTGCTAATGTGTAACGCTCGTATAATTTTTGACGTAAGTACAAAAACAACGATAATCAGAACTTTTATCTTAATCGGGGTTTGTGGTGAACCTATTTTTAGTAGTTAACTTAAAGATATGTTTAGAATAAAATAATTTAAAGTGAATGTACCTAATCCCTACACATAATCCAACTTATGTTTAAGGGCTGTCTGTACAACTGACTAATCTTTTCTATTATAATGTGTTGTGAAATACAACACAATATCTCTGAACATCTACATGGTTAACTAGAATTATATCTGAAGAACAGAGCGACGAAATATAATATATGATCAAACGAACTTACCAAGTGAAATTCGATCGATATTATATGAGTCGCTCTGTTCGAAGATATAAGGTCCCTCCCACCCAAACCCAGTTGTATAATAGAAAAAGATTAGATCTACTGCTATCTCTAAAGAATGAGTACTTGGCCATTTGTCAGGCGACAGGAAAGGGTGGCCATAGACAAAAAAAAAAAAGAGTGAAATCGATCGATTTAATCGATTTTCTCTAAAAGTGCGATGAATGCCAGTAGCTTGAAGAAACTACATGGTTAACTAGAATTATATCTTCGAACAGAGCGACTCATATAATATCGATCGAACTTCACTTGGTAAGTTCGTTTGATCATATATTATTTGTAGCATGAGATATTTAAAAAAAAATATGAAAAAACGTTACATAGTGTTTTTAAAATGGAGGTAGGTAGCAAACTTAGGAAATACTCCTTGAGGAACCAAATGATGAATTCTCATACGACTGTGCCTTTATTGTGAATGGTCGAAAATGTGTCTATGTCAAAGTTCAGTCACTTCTTATTGGTGCGTTTAGGCACAATCGTGTCTGATGCCGTCTGCTTAATAAGCTTTGAGTTTTTTCCCCATTGATAGACTCGAAATGCAGACTTTGATCCCATGTTTTTGCTACCTTTATAATTTTGAACTTGAGTCATTTGCTTTGGTGAATTAATTATAGTCATTGCCTTTTTATCACTCCATAAAAAGGAGGTAAGCAATAATTAGGGTAACTTGTTTCGCAACTTCTCACCTACTTCAAATATCGAAATTGGTTTTCAAGGCGGTCCACTCCGTCTAAACTGTGTCTTTAAATTTTAATTGGTAGTAATTTGGAGTACTCACTACCAAGGTTGGTTTAAATTCCTATTTGCATAATTCTAATGAGACTTCGTTAAGCTTTATTGGGTTTAATTTAGAAAGAGAATTAGACCACTTTGATCTAGTATAACGGCACTAAATGACCTAATTTTCCCAATTTCTCATCACAGTTCTACTTATTTTAGATCTACTTATTTTCCTTTGTTATCAAGCTCTATAATCATTGTTATTTTTCTTGTTGTTTTTATTCAGTACCTACTTGACTACGATAAATTACATACTACATAGTAATAAGCTTTCTACTGTATTATGGTAAGCAACGTAAGATACAATCTAACTACTAGTCATTATCATTACATCCGACTTCCGAGCCACTTACGACAACTTATCGTCCAGTTCTCAACTACACCCATTACCTATCTAGTTCAAACCCCCATTAGCAGGCCTGTAGCCTGTAGCAGGCTTGTCTTATTACCGAGGCATGCGACCTTGTAACCTTCCAACTAAAACTCGTCCAGCCATCAACATATCAAATCGCGAGGCGCAGGTCCCGTTAAGAGAATCTCATTCCGAGGTAACGGGCAAACAGCGCGCGCGCACCCGGCACCCGGCCCACTGGTCCGCCCCGGACGCAACGCATGCTCTTCACGGTTGAGTAAGCACTGGCTGCTATATAAACAGTTTATATTTTTTAATGATAGATATTGGATTGGCTTGCTTTAGAAAAAATAAATGGATTTGAATGTAGATCGACACGAATTGCTTAGGATCCTGAACATCACAATGAAATGTTTATATTTTTCGACGTTGCGGACACTTTTCAATAGATAATTTAAAAATCCAAAATAAACACAACTTCAGTCCGTTAAAATTGTTTCAATGTAATGAATGAGCGATAAATAGTTGTGCTAACAAAAGAAAATATTATCTTGAACATCATTAGAACGATGAAGTTCGGAAACTTCGAAAAAATTCACTTGTAGTTCCAATAGTTCGAAATTGAACCATTATTTTGAAGTACCATGCGATTTGCTTATTCGTTACGCGTTACGCTAGCGATTGTTAGATTAACGCATATTTCTATCCACGGTTTTGTATTGTGCATTGAATGGTTCATTGTAGAATTTTCGCTCCAATCTTGCTTGTTCTGTTAATTCTTGAACAGAAACACTTGCTTGGTCATTTTTAACGTTAATAAAATAATCATTTCTTGCCATCGCAGCGTCTAAAACTTGAATGTGGTGTGTTGATGCAACTGCCATGTTTGTGGGTTGATTTACAAGCGTATAAAAACCAGAACCAGCCTCTGCTACCTACTTGTTTCTTCTCATACTTTGCTTCGTTTTTAGTAAAAAACAATTCTGGAATAACATGAAAATAATTTCCTTAAATCAATCACAAATGAACGTAAGAAAACGAGTACAATCATCTGCAATCTGCAAAGCGGAATAGCACGCGCCATAACCTTTTTCCGCAGCATCGTTTGAAATTAACATTCCCTAGCGTTCCAGTAGTACTTTGCATTGATTGTCAAACCGTACTTCAGTATTAGCATGTCCAGTTGAATCGCCCGACCGTTAGTTGACCACCGTGGCACCTGTTTATGAATGAACAGACATACCTACATACCGGCTTGCGAGAGGCTACCTAGTCACTAGACGGCTCGGTTATCGCCGATGCAACGGCACTTCAAATTTATTTCATAGTCAAGTCGTGACGTGAGCATGGTACTATCAGTACTGGTTTTCTTTAACAACAGTATGGAGAACCAGTACGTTTTGACCATTTGAATAACGCGTGCAGTGATAAAGAAAACTGCATTTGAAATTGCAGAAGTTTACTTAAACTACAGAGACGTGCCGAAGTGGTGATACATACATACCTAACCTTTTCGTTTGTTAAAGTTACGTAAAAGTCGCTCGAATATTTTTTGCTATCTAAGGGGTTTTACTTTTCGCTGTCTTCATACTATTTCTGAGTAATTACTCCGGTGACCTACTTATTAGCATCGTTGGTTATCGATGCTATATATTTGTCGCAGTGGGTCGAGTATAAAATGACCCCTTTTCTTTAAGCTGCTTTTAAAAACTAAATTCATATTCGATTATTATACTACACTTATCACTGATTAGATAACAAATGGGGTAATCCTTGCATTTCTAGTTTAAGTAAATAAGGAAAGTTAACAGGTATTTTCTTTGCCGGTGTAATTATTTCATTTGTTTTATGGATAAGATAAGATACACGAAGATAACACTTTGTGCACGAGCCAAAGTAACGTACCTATGTAACAATAATAGGTATGTCATTACACTTAAATTATTTTTTAAGATCAATTAGTGTTTAATATTTTTATAAATGATTATGATGATATTGATAATACAGTACGTAAGGTCAAAGCCTAATCTGATTATACAATTACTGGAAATTACATTTTACACCTGTATTCTTATACCTACAAAGTAGGTACTTATCCTTAAACACAAACCTTGAAAACATTGCCACTGTTTATCTTTTAAACCTTTTAATGATATCTTTATCTTTATTTTTTATTCAATAACAGCCCATACGAAAGTACCTTGACGACTTTCCAAAGTACCTTGGAATCCGCTGGTTACTCAATAAAATTGACAAGTGATTGAGATTCAGGAATGTCCAGTGGAGAAAGAATATTTATATTGCTTTTATAACTGGGATCCCGGTAACGGCTCCAAAGACTTTCATGATTTTTCTAATGTAAGAGTATGAGGACCATAAATCGATCTAGATGAGGTTCCATTTTTCAAGAAACGTTCTCTCACCCTTTTTTGTGAGTTGCTTTAAAAGTAACAACGGTGATATTGAGACATAAAAAACAACAACTGAGCAAGCTTGGTCCACCAGCTGGTATTTTAAAAATCAATAACAGCCCATACGAAAGTACCTCGACGACTTTCCAAATTACCTTGGAATCCGTTGGTTACTCAATAAAATTGACAAGTTGACGAGATTCAGGAATGTCCGGCGGAGAAAGAGCCTTCGCTAAAGAAGGAAAAGGTTGGCATATGAATAACTTTCTTGTTTATTTATGAGATAAATGCGTTCAAAAGGAATGCTTTTGTTTTGATAAATAATAGTGACTGGCTACCTACTCTTTTGTGCCTTCATTGTGTGTACGTGTTTTATAAATGACTTCATCACAGCGTGATCTCAGTCCTCTTCTTGAAGACATAAAGAACGTCGCTTTATAGAGACAAATTTGAAGAGTTGAAGACGATAAACCTACATCTTAATATATAAAACTCAAAAAAGAGTGACTGATCATCAACTCACAGCCTAAACTACTGGACCGATCAGGCTGTAATTTGGCATGCAGATAGCCACTATGATGCAACCATCCGCTAAGAAAGGATTTTACGAAATTCGATCCCTAAAGGGGTTAAACAAGGGATGAAAGTTTGTATGAAACTTTTTATTCCTTTGATATATTTGCTTCAAATTTTGTATATAGGAAGAACTTTAGAACTAATGAAGGACGTGTTTTAGAAATTTCCGATTATTAACCTCTGAGAGGGAAAAAAGGGGGTTGAAAGTGTTATATTTACGCGCAGGCCGCACCTTTGAAGCTACAGTTTTGGAATTTGGCACCCTTATTTTTAATAAATAGTTGATGTAATTTTAATTTAGAAGTATTCAAAATTCATCCCCCAATTGGTTGACATAGGGGATGAAAATTACGCATTGTTGTAAAAACCAAAGCTAGAAGCGTGAAATTTGACATGTGTATTCCTTAGGAAACGTAGGCATCCACTAAGAAGGATTTTTTTGAAATTTAACCCCTAAGTGGATAAAACGGGGGATGAAGGTTTGTATGAAACTTTTTATTCCTTTGATATATTTGCTTCAAATTTCGTATTTAGGAAGAACTTTAAAAATAATGAATAACATGTTTCAGCATTTTCCAATTTTAAACCCCTGAGGGGGTAAGAAAGGGGATGACAGTATCATATTTACGCGCAGGCCGCTCCTTTGAAGCTACAGTTTTGAAATGTGGCACCCTCATTTTTAATAAACCGTTGATATTATTTTGATTAAGAAGTATTCAAAATTAATCCCCCGATGGGTTGACATAGGGGATGAAAATTACGCATGGTCGTAAAAACCAAACCCTTGGAGCTAGAAGCGTGAATTTTGGCATGTGTATTCCTGAAGCAACGTAAGCATCCACTAAAAAGGATTTTCTGGAATTCAACCCCTAAGGGAGTAAAACGGGGGATGAAAGTGTGTATGAAACTTTTATTCCTTTGCTATAACTGCTTCAAATTTCGTATTTAGGAAGAACTTTAAAAATAATTAATGACATGTGTTAGCATTTTCTAATTTTAAACCCCTGAGGGGGTAAGAAAGGGGATGAAAGTATTATATTTACGCGCAGGCCGCACCTTTGAAGCTACAGTTTGAAATTTGGCACCCTTATTTTTAATAGATATAATTTTGGAGTTTTCAAATTTCATCCACCGATGGGTTGACATAGGGGATGAAAATCACGCATTGCCGCAAAAAACAAACCCTTAGAGTTATAAGCGTGAAATTTGGCATGTTTATTCCTTAAGCAACGTAGATATCCATTAAAGTAGGATTTCACTAATTCAAAGATTTTATTTTAAAGTTACGCATTGTCGTCATCACGGTCATATTATAACCAAACCCTTGAAACGTGAAATTTGGCATGTGTATTCCTTGAGGGAGAGGGAGAGGTAGAGGAAGAGAGACAGAGAGAGGGAGAGGGAGAGCAACAGGGAGAGCGTGAGGGAGAGCGAGAGGGTGAGCGGAAGGGAGAGCAAGAGGGACAGCGAGAGGGAGTGGGAGGGAGAATGAGAGGGAGAGCGTGAGGGAGAGCAGGTGAGAGAGCGAGAGGGAGAGCGAGAGGGAGAGCGGGAGGGAGAATGAGAGGATAGCGAGAGGGAGATGGAGAGGGAGAACGAGAGGAGAGCGAGAGGGAGATCGAGAGGGACAGCGAGAGGGAAAGCGGGAGGGAGAGCGGGAGGGAGATCAAGAGGGAGAGTGAGAGGGAGAGCTAGAGGGAGAGTAAAAGGGACAGCGAGAGGGAGAGCGGGAGGGAGAATGAGAGGGAGTGCGAGACGGAGAGCAGGTGGGAGAGAGAGAGGGAGAGCGGGAGGGAGAATGAGAGGATAGCGGGAGGGTCAGAGAGAGGGAGAGCAGGTGGGAGAGCGGAAGGGAGAGCGGGAGGGAGAATGAGAGGGAGAGCAAGAGGGTCAGAGAGAGGGAGAGCAGGTGGAAGAGCAGAAGGGAGAGCGGGAGGGAGAATGAGAGGGAGAGCAAGAGGGTCAGAGAGAGGGAGAGCGGAAGGGAGAGCAGGAGGGAGAATGAGAGGGAGAGCAAGAGGGTCAGAGAGAGAGGGAGAGCGGAAGGGAGAGCGGGAGGGAGAATGAGAGGGAGAGCAAGAGGGTCAGAGAGAGGGAGAGCGGGAGGGAGAGGTCCCACTGCGCCACATCAGTCGTCTTTTAGATTATACATAACGTGTTTAGGCGTTTTTTTCTGTTTATCTCTAAAAGAGAAAGGAAAGGGGCAAGATGTTTGTGTTTAAGTGCAATAAATCATAAAGCGCAATATACTTAGGTATCTATGTTATTTCTTATGACTACGCGGGCGAAGCCGCGGGTTTTAGCTAGTTGAGAATAGGAGTTGTACGTGTGTACATACTAACTAAGACGCATACCGAAACACTTTACCTACATGGTTAACAAGGTTCAGCAAATAAACATTTGAATATCGAACTGTTATTCTGCACGTTAGCATACCCAAAAAATAACAAGACTCTGAAGTGTCAACATCAGTACCGTTGTCTGTTTTACATCATTGCTTTAAATTCTTGCCCTCGAATTTAAGGCAGTGTCTACAGTCAAACTAGTTAGCCATATAACAACCTTCCATCACAGGAAGTAGGCGTAAATCAAATCAAAATTCATAACAAAGAGCAGGTATAAAATGAAGGGCTATAGCTGTACACTGGGCGTACACACATGAGGCATTGCAGTGGCGTTTCCTGAGGCCGGTTTCTCAAAACCTGTCGAAGAATGCGGCCTGGTGACGACGCACGCGCCGCTTTTAACACAAAACATTGATTTTTTAAAGTAAAATATAACTTTTCTTTGTTACATGAACATTTTTTTTTTTAGACAAGCGCACTAGTTTTAGCAAGTTCTTGCCAAAGTAAGGTTAGGTGGATGGCAAATCTCAAGTGAAAAGTTAAGATAAGACGCTCTAATAGGCTAGGTAAAATCTGTTCACATAAAAAATCATAACTGCTGGAGCAGATTGAAGCACAAATATGTAAGCTTGTTAGTAGAGTAGCTTAAAATTAGTAAGAGTGGTAAGAGTACATCAAAACTAACCAGCATAATGCTCTATGTTAAAGTTGGATAACAGACCAAAATAACGGAATGAATGCAAAAGAAAAACAAAATAGAAATCTGTGTTGATATCCGGCTTCGAGAAACCGCAAGGCCTTAGGGTCAACACCAGTCGCGTAGAAAACAATTCTATTCCAATGGGCGAAAATGCGCAAGTTACGCCCCGAGGCGGCGGCAGAGACAGAGCCGTCATTCCGCTCACATCTGCGTTTGCATACGTCGCTGCGAGGGACGAAGCGAACATAGAAAAGACAGAGATATAATCCAAGTTTTATTCGCAAAAAGTTGTATCAAAGATGTTAGAAAAGAAAACTATAGTAGGTGGATAGTGGCTTAAGTTACGTAGTTTCTGATTCTATGTTCAATGGTACAGATGTATCCCTAAACTGAAATGGGTAATTAGAGTTGTTGCACACTATCTTCTAAAATTATAACACAACTTTCATTTGTCTGCTTACTAAGTCGAACCCTGTGGCAAAAATGTCGATTCTCATAACATAAGCTGTCTTTTAGCATGTTTTTTATTATTGTTGATGGACTGTTTGCTGCTCCATTGACAAAAGCTGTAAATATTTCAGCAAAGTTTGAAACCAATTTTTGTCATAAGTAGCCTGTGCCACTGCTAAAACTATATCTCTAGTTTCTGTTCTCAACACCCACAGTGCACGGTGGGTGGTTGGGCAATTTCGTACTGAGAATACAGTGGGCCAGGCAGCAGGCTGGTAAATGCTGCCGGACCTGCCCATGTCCTCGGGCCATCCGTGGATGTGACCAGTCAGCCATTTCAGATTGTGCAACAGTTTGCTGATGAAGATAAAGAAATACGGACGATTCCATTTGATATTATCGTAACTAATGTACCTAAGTATCAGCGAGTTTACGCTGACTATTGAGGTCTGAAAATAACTTTATACTCAGCCGCAAAGTATCAAATTTTAGATTGATCTTATCACAACAAGTATTGACTCCAAATATGGTCAGATGATTTGTGAAATCAATTCGCTCACAGCACAAAACATTATCGAACCCATTGAATCTACCGATACATATCTAAGTCAATTGAAATTCAACAAATTCGCTTCCTCAACAGCCATGATCACGGAATGAAGGTCAGACACACCACAGGTGTGTAGACAGGTGTTGGGCAACTATAGTTGGTTCACTCGTAGGTATATAATAGACAGTTTTTGTACCATTATGGTTATAGTACGGTCATGGCGGTCAATTTCAATGTGATCTAGCAGCTGCGAGGATATTTTATAATATAGTCAATGAGTTTCCCTGTAAAAGATGGGGCAATATAAATCATCTTGAAGATTAAATATTCTACATCTAATAGATCATCCACGTAGAAAATAAGTTTGGTTTTCGTGGTGTTCAAATCTCTACCTTACGACCAAGACTGTAAGATGCTTAGTTATGACAATATTGACAACGAAAGTAGTTTATCCACAAAGAAGACCATGGCTATAGACGACACAGTAAAACGTAAAGTAATGACCATTAAATATCAAAATAAACAGATTAAGGGCTGAGAAATAATGTCAGGTTAGAAAGTGAAGAGGCAAAGAGATCATGCATGGTAATTTATGGTGAAAAGTGTAAATAATGTCCAAGATTTTGAGTCGTCTCAAACCACTAATAGGAAAGAGCGTGACAATGGTAATAATAGTTTTATAATAAGCATGCGCATTCAATATTTGACTATTTGAATGCAGCTAGATACAAGCATAAAAAAATAAAATAAATCATATATCTATTGTGATGTGATACAGGCACAAAACATGAAGTTTTCAAAACCGGTAGGTATTTTATGCGGATCCTCAACAGCATCAATTATGCTCAGTGGTTCTATTGGCCCTAATTTTAGATTGTTTAAAGTTCACTAAGAATTTAATTTCGATACGACGCAATACTTTGGTCAAGCCGAAACAGAATGTCCTAAGCAGGAAATGTCACAACTTGGCTTTATCTGGTTTGGTTTACGAACGTGTTTTACGAGTAACTACACTACACAACATTTACGACGTGTTGTTATAATGCTATTGTGAGTATCCTCTGCTGATGTTTTAGTTCAGGAATTTCCTTGTTTACTTACCTAAGAGAATTGTCGCTCTTGTTTGTTTGATTAGTTGATTGCCTACATACGGCTTTGAACAATGGCAATATGATATAGATAATAGCATTTTGATCGTATTACTCCACATATACTTTGTTCAACCCGTGAATGTTTTCTGTTTAGCTTAAGCAATAGACTTTCAATGTTATAAACATATAACATGACTTTAATAACATCTAATCATAGAAAAAGTCATAAATGTAAATATTTTTGAAAAACATACGTAAGCTAACGTAAATTACTATTGTATGAGTAAAGCATTCCTACAGCACTTGAAGATAGAACACGAAGGAATTTGTTGATAAATTACAGAATATATTATTTTCAAAGGAATTAAAAGTACTTATGAAAACATCGCACAAAGACGTTCGTTACACAATATTTTGTTTTATATATAAGTATAGATTTCATTTCACAGGAACTAAATTATAAAAATAAATAAACAAGAAGTTATACATTATCATGAAATAGACCGAAGAAGTATAATTCACGCACAATGCTAAATCGTAGTCAAAGCAAGTCAAAGTATGACACAATAATAATTTCGAAGAATCCGTTCGTGTGGTAAGATGAGATTCCGAAAACCAGTGACATTTCCAAGGCGACCTTGGGTGGCCTCTCCAACCTGTTTCACTGCGTTCTGGTCATTTACTGGAGTCTGGTCTGGCTAGTGTGGTATCTGGCCAAGTAAGCATAGCTAAAGTACCACATAAAAACTTAAATCGAATATCATCACACTTATTAACTCGTAACATCAACAGCGTCTTATGTGAATGTTTTACTATTTTGAAGAAATTGTAGAAATTTGTCACAGAATACATAGAGGTAATACAAGATATCAATTTCGAACACTTGGTGTTTTAATCAAACACTCATATTAACTTGTATCAACTTTGTGGTTACAAAGTTAATACAAACGAAACAAGTGGAAAAAAATTAATAGCGTCTTATGTTGCTAAAATATTACCTATGTGTTTCTAGTCTAAGGTCTGTTCGGTACAAAACCTATTTAAATGATCATATCATTTTTATCGCATGTAGTATTGTGTCATCCGGTGGGGAGGGGTTGATAACAATGATAGTGGTAAGTTTCTAATCAAATTCAAGATACAAGTATATTTATCGAATGTACTTTTGACAATCATAATAATGTATTATTTAGGTATAGTTTCATTTCAACTTTGTTTAAAACATGTTTCAAACTTCCAAAATGTAGGTACAAATTTTGCAAATGCTGTTGACCTTTAAACGTTTTGTTGATTGCTTTTTCACACTTGAATAAATATTTAATTTAGCACGATTATTTTTTGTATTGTATTCTTCATTATTCTTAGTCATTCATAAAGTTCTCGGACTTTCGGTGTTCAACCTTCATAAAGGACGGTATTGATAATTATTATTAATCAAATCTCTAGTAAATCTAAACTTCAACAAACATTGCTAAACTCTACCGAGTTTAATTATGAGCACCATTAATTACTTAGGTACTATGCTTAATTTAATCAAAACGATCGAAAAATGTTGCTGGAGGAAGATCAATAATTAATCTGTGTGTTAACAAATATTTAATGAAATGAATGTTAAAAGCTGTTGAAAGATACTTACAAGCTTAAACATATTAGAGATGTATGTGTAACGCAATAAATGTTGAAATGTGATTAGTTGTGAAATGAGTTTATTTAAATCTGCCTCTAGGTAGGTATTTCGTGATGATGAGCTTTATATGGAGTAGGGGTTAATATTGCTTGTATAAAAAGATTAACTTCTAAGGTTTTTTTTGCGATACATGTAAAAAAAGTATTTAATAGCAATGAAAATAAAAAGGATCGAAAAAATAAAACATTCACAACATTTGTGATTCAATCTATGCTCAGAAATCTGAGTCATTCGTTTCTTTGTCTGGCTGTCTCATTATTCTTAGGCATTACGTAAAATCTTGATTTAGGTTCTAATTAAAGTAATGCCTATGTAACACAACAAGAGATAAATATTTTTACTTGATTTAGATAACAATTTTTGCTCACTGAGCGAAACGGCAAGCTTGTATGTAAGATATAACAGTGAAGGAAGAAACATGGTTCTTATTAACAGGTTTAATTATTGAGTAATGTTGTGTTACGGTAAAATGACCTCTCCGTTACATGGTTTAGTTCTAATATACAATTAGAGCAAGTTAGAACGTCAATTCTAATAGCACTAGTATAGATTTATACGCGTATAAGCGGTCTGCGTCTGGATGTGCGATCGGATTAAAAGCACATTTTATGATCGATTAAGAGCTGGGAAAGTTATAAAAGGCCTGCGGTTTCCATTTATATTTTATGTGCATTGCCCGTGTTATGTCCAAGGGGATTAATAGCATATTGCTTTTGATTGTAGGCATTTAAATTGTCTTGTTAAATCGAAAATTCTTGAATCAGTTTACATCCGTTAACATAATCATTTATAAGTTTTTCATCATAATCATTGGTTGTTGTCGTATCATCTTCACTGTCTATAGCATGTATCTTACCTTCATAGTGGTTTTCGTCGTCATCTGTGGGGTTGGTGGAGCTGATCTGCCGGCACAGGTCCTCGTACTCGGCCCAGTAGGCCGCCAGGGCATTGGGGTCCGGCGGCCGGGGCAGCGGCAGCGCCATGCGGACCTCCGGGGACTCCTGGGGGAGAGGAGAGATTCCATATTCAAAATTGAACTTTTAAATCTTAAATTTGAAACAGGTCAGAACATAATATTTCCCACTCGGCCAACAGGTAAGTCGTAAATTTTATTTACGACAAGACTAGAAAAGAAATTGCCATGTTCTGTATTTTGATACGCAAGTAGTTGTTGATCATAACCAGTCCGATAAATAACAATGATCCACACATAAATCAACACAAACAAGAAACAATGCAATACATCCAGTTTCGAAATACTGCTCTAAAAAGCACAAGGCTGTTTCACACGCGAATCTAGATTCACCAAACAATAAATTCACAGTAGATGTCATTCCAGTAACCACAATTAAAATCATAAACAATAGATATTTTGACATTAAAAAAGCGTGCTCATACGCATCGCTTGTTGTATGAAACGTTGTTGGCCAATACTTACTTAACGGCGCATATCACTATGCTCGTTGCGACATGCCGGCATAATGGGCCTTATCTAGCGAACTTGTTAGAGAAATTCAACTACCTACAGGATGGCTGTGAATTTATGGGACAGGTTGTTTTTAAACAAGTGTGATATTTGTATGAGACTAGTTTTTGGACGGCTTGGGTTGGGAAATTGACTTATTTACGTTCTATACTAACATGATATAAATTAAATAAAAATGAATAGTACTACTCATTCTAATTCAAAAATGGCTCGGCCAAATGCTTTTATTGCGTATGGCCTACTTGCTATTTTGTTATTAATCTTGTCTCAATTATTAGCACTTACAACAGTACAGATTGGCCTGTAGTAGAAATGTTATCGGTCATCTTATCAGAGCTTATCAGCCACAGCCCCTTGCAATAGACCTCATTAATTAAGTATATCAAAGTCAGATAATATCAACTCAAACATTAACTACCTAAAGCAATATTTCAAAAAGCTCGTGGAAATCTAATACATTGTTTATAGCAGCATACGAATTGAATTGAAAAAAGTACAAAGTCTTAGTATACGATTAAATCACAATAAAGATTGTCTATAAAATATTATTAAATCAAATATCTTTAAAGGTTTACAGCAGAAACGAATGTAAACTAAAAATAACAATGTTCAATATATCAACAGTTAGTAAGACGCAATCAACAATGCATCCATGGCCGATAAAGCTAAGTTTATAGACTATTATGAAAGTTATCATATCAGACAATTTTAATTATTCGCACTTTATTGTTATATCATTACAATTGAAGGCAATTGTAAAGAGGTAGTAGGAAATAATAATATTATTGATTTTAATGCACAATAATGAAAATTATTAAAGAAAATAACAATACTCAACAAAAACAGGAGACAAATTCAAATTATAAAACACTTATCGTGCGATTTCAAAGGAATATGAAACAAAATACCAAATTATGCAAATATAATGGTCTAAATTTATCGAATTACTACTAAAGGGTTATTATTCAAAACACCTGAAGAAATACTGTATAATATTTCCCAGACATGAATGAAAAATTTTTCACAACAACATATAATTAAAAGCCGTTTGCACAAATGAAACGATAGTTGAAATCGAATGGTGCCATTGGAAAACAACTTTTAAGTAGAAAATTATACGGGTGAAGGCAGAATAACAAGTAGTTTCAGAAGCTACATGTAAAAGATGGTTAAACTTAAAGATGACCATGAATCAGTCTTTCGTTGACGTCTGTATGTATTATTATCATTATCATGTATCATGGCTATGTGGCCATGCATAACCAGTATTTACTTAATGAACTCACTTCTATTATGTGTTAAACAGGAGTTCATTAGACATGGTCTATTAATCAAAATGGAATATAAAGAAAAAATATAACGGGAACGAGAGATTAAGCGCTGTACTAAAACATTGAAAGAATATAAGTAACAGACAAAGAAGATACAACAGATACCTACAATAATTAAACCCAAACAGTAAATTCCCATGCATCCTTCCCAAAAAAGAGGAAGCGTCAAAAAATAAAAAAAAATAAATCTTTCCCTATCCGTCATCAACACTGTGATGAACAAAGACAGCAACATACTAAGCATCCTGCCAAGCTTCCGGGGCGATAATTTGAATAAGATTACCGTCATCATGACAAACTAGTCGGACCGTTATTTGGAAGAGCCACTTTTAGAAACAGTAAACAGAAATAAAAAGAAACGAGAAAAAGAACTAAATAATAATTTGAGATGGAAAAAATAAACTTTTATCAATAAACCTAAATCTGAAGTTGGTTGTGACAAAACTTAAGGATAAATTGTACGAAGATTTGGATGTATTCTTAGCAATGACGTAAGATATGCGAAGATTTGTCCTCAAGCACAATTTCTACGCTAATAGATTCGGTAAACACGAAAAACAAAATGATATTATGATGATGACACTAAAATACTCATATAAATTGAGATTAAGACCTTCCTTGATAAAATATGTTAGAATCGTATTTTTTTTTACCCGTGTAACTGGTGATAATAAAATAAAATTTATTACTTAAATTTTATAACATTATTTTAGAACATTTATACAAACTGAATTGATATATTTTTGTTGAGGAATTGCTATTGAAATACCTACAGACGGCGGGTAAGTACCTACCTAATTTAAAAACGTTTTCTAAGTATATGAATTCCGGATCTGTCTATTCAAATTATAGTATTATACATATTTTAACAAACACCTTTCCTGAATAGTTACGATTGTTATGCGAAGAGAAATCCTCGAAGACGATCGATCATTAAAATATTTAACATTTCTGCGATTACCTAATACGGATGCTGCGATTAAAATGTATAAGGGGAGATATATAAGTGATGTCATTTACACTCTCGCTGGTGTGTCATCTTTAAGTGCTTTACACATGAGATAAGTTGATGCGAGATAAGTACGTGATGAAACGGAAATACTAGATTATAGTCATATTAAAATCTGTCTTGTGTGTTTAGGATGCTTACTTATACTTCTTGCGCAAATATTTTACGGTCAACTTTTCATGCATATTAATGAGAACATTCTTCTTCTTCTTCTTTTCGTGTGGGACACCGAGTCGTTCAACGACCCGATGAACCCTGGTGTCAGAGTTTTTCAACCGCCTACTGCAAGTAGCAGGCCTCTGACATGGTTGTGTTACGACCGCCATCATAGACAGCAACCGGGACCGACGGCTTAACGTGTCCATCCGAAGCACGGAACCATCTTACTTGCGGAAAATCAGGTGGTTCACCCTGCAATGTCCTAACCAGACTGGGAACAAATTCACAAAGTGATAATTAACTTTGTGAGTGACCCCACCAGGAATTGAACCCGGAACCTTTGCGTGGCAGACAGGCATACTAACCACTGCGCCACATCGGCTGTCAACATTTAAAGGACTATATAGAAATTTCAACAAGGCCTTCGACTCTATGACAAGCTCACGAAAGCAAATCTTCTCACAGCCTTGCTGTGTTCAACATCTGTATTGCCAACGGTTTGTTAATGCTTCGCTAATGTTTGTTCACGAGCTGCAAAGTGTTCGTCACAGTGTCATTCACCTTGGCATTTCGTTGGAAAATGCACCTGTATTCCTCCAGCACCTCTTGACCTCTCATCTCAACTAGTTGGTATGCAGTTCTTTACTCACGAATTCTGGTCTTACAACTTTCTTGGTTTCATACATTGTTCTTATAAGAATTCTTAAAATTTTGTTTTGGATTCTGGTGGCTATTTGCAAAGACAAGACAATGCCTTATTTGTATATGATTTTCTTGTTATGTTAGCAGCAGTGTTTTCATGAAGACAATGTCTTTTATCTTGCCTGATTTTGAGCCTCGCAAAATGCCACCAATTTAAAGTGCTCTTGGCACATTTTGCACAGTGCTATAATTTCTATTCGCTTTTGTATCTTGCAATTACATTCGTTATACTTGTCATATTCTTTAACAACTCCTTGGTAATTTCGTTCTACATTCGTTGAATGTGACATGTTTAATTATGTGTTTAGATCATGTCGAGGCATAGGTCGGTGTGGAGCAGTGTTGCCACCATGATAGTTAATATCAATTACTGTGGTATTTATGTAATGTTGCACACATGTGGGTTGCACAACTGTGTCCGCTCGACCTCTTTCTAGGGCTTTTGTGATAAGTTCTGATAAGTAAGTATCCTTGTTTGATCGAGTGTGTTAGTTGCTAAGCGATTATTTAGATTGTTGTTTCCATAACAGTAATTTATGAGACACAACATTTATATTTATTATTCTTACTGCATCATACATAGGTATGTCCCTTGACAATATCCTTAATTAAAACCAAATTGATTATTGATTCACATTGATTGAATTTTAATGTTTTTGTATTATCTATAATATTTTTATCACGTCTCGTAATCATTTCAACTTATCTTTTACTGCTATCAATATTTTGGTTTTCAAATAAGTATTTTCCAAATTTTGTACTATCGTGTCACTATAAATTATAAATGTTGATGCCATTATAGATAACACTTAAGTTACAATATTTTAAGTATATAACATTCTCTTTTACTATCAGCAGTATTCCTAGTGATCCAGTCAAGGGCTAAGTTAGGTTAATCCATGTTGATCCCTTGAATGGTTAGTGTGAACCGAAAGTGGATGTGTTTTAGTTTAGTAGCTTGCTTAGCTTTACCTACATAAATGAAGATTTACCCCAGTATGAGTAAAGAGGAAGCAAGTCTTATATTATCGTAAAAAAGTAAAAGTAGATATTACTAATTACCACGAAGAGATCGAAAGCGTAATTAATTAAAATGAACTCTGAAATGTGCGAGAATAATTACTTGTTTCCGAACTAGAACGAGATAATTGGTCAAAGTCAGCTGTTGCGAATTGTTACGAACGAAGATTTTCTTGCAGGTGAATTTCAGACTGGTTTATTTTGTATTAGAGTCGGTAAATTCGTTTTAACATGATTTTATAATGAGCAGTAATATCTAATAAATAAAGTAATATGAAACGTCAGCTACAAATTGTGATTGATTTCTTTGTGGGAAACCATTTTTTCTTACATTATAACACAACAAATTAATAGCAATACGATAAGTTTGATGCCAAAAACCCTCATCAATGTCAAAATTTCATAAAGAACTAAGAAAACAACAAAGCTTAAAAAGCTAACTTTACATCGCAATTTTTTAGAATTTTGTTTTGTTTTGTTATTGGAGCAATAAAGTAATTAGGTTTTTTTTGTTTGTCTGTATTGTATTCCGTATGTTAATAAATTACGTAAAATGAAACGTCAATCACACACCTGCAAGCTAAAAAGAAACCAGTTTCGCATGAAGATAAGCAACACCGCCTCTATAATATTTATGAATTGTGTTTTCAAACTCACCTAGTGTGCCCGCATGTAATGTAACTTGTAGAATGTAACACAGAATTATCTTGTAGCTACATAAATTACAACGTTACACTACTTTTATGTAATTATTCCGCGCCTGTATATTTACATAATTAAATAACTATGTTTCGAGTATGATCTAACTGAATTACTTGCTCTTTTTTAAATCAGCTGCTCTGCAAGCATAACTTTCGATTGTGCATTGGAATGTCTTTTGAATTTTAAATTTAGTAGTAATGTAAGTAGATCGAAAAAAAGTAACTGTGATTTTCTGTTAGATAGTCTTCCTCAACCATTCCTATATTAGGTAGACTGAAAGCATAAGATGGAACCATACGTGGATGACCGTGTAAACAACTGTGCACAAGAATCAAAAGAACAAAATGACATTTACATGCCAACACGATCTTCTAATACCTAAGAATTTTAATGAAGAAGGCATGAATAAATAATATTTATGTTGAAAATGATTTGCAGATAATTCCAAATGAGACCGAAATAAAATCTAGATGACGTAATAGATAAGAAGCGGTTATATCACAAGAACCAAGCCACTTGCATTATATATCATATCATGTTCGTAACAATTTCACACTGAAACGAAGATTGCACTAGTATCTAGCAAGTAAAGATAGATAACACTCTTTCTTTGATTAATTAGACATAAATTGCTTTTTACGGCAAGTTGATAATTTGTATAAGAAACTTATCTAACGCCGCCAAAACTAGTTTGCGATGACAGTTCAATTCATGACGTGGCTGCTGCTGTAATGAATATGGTATCCGAGGCACTAATCACAAGTTCAATCACCAGTATTCTAAGCATTTGATATAAATATGACACACGCACAGATGTCAATCGTCGTCAAGATCGGGCGCGGTGGTTGCGACAGCGGCGCGGGCGCAGCGAGCATTGTTCTCGACCAATAGACCGGCGCGGCTGGCGCAAAACTGCGACAGTTCCGAATTTGAAGTAGGTACTAAAAACTGAAGCATTCATAGGAGCAGTAGCAGCATTTGACAACATGACACACGCATAGATGTCAATCGTCGTCGTCAAGATCGGGCGCGGTGGTTGCGACAGCGGCGCGGGCGCAGCGAGCATTGTTCTCGAGTTCTCGACCAATAGACCGACGACGCGGTTGGCGCAACCTGCGACGGTTCTGATTTTGAGGTGCTAGTGCAAACTGGGGAATTAATAAGAGCAGTAACAGCATTTGAGCTAATGACAATTAACATGATCTTGATAAAAAATTAAGTCATGGACAGAAACATTTTTTATTGATTTTGCTCTTGAAACTTTAAAGCGCTATTGAGCCAAGTTAGAAATTAATATCTTGTTAACTTTGTTTAGTATTAGCTTACCAGCTACACATAAAAGGCCTATTAAATTATGACTTGTGATGAATTAACTGAATTTACGCCCCGAATTTTACACATTGTACTGATTTCTATAATACAAAATTGTTAATTGTTGCCAGTTCCTGAAAAAAGTTGCCTTGGATATGGTTAGCAACGGCCTTGATCTATTAAATAATCCGATTATGATAGTGTCAAACGCTATCAGTGGCGTGCGGTTAATCGAATTCTAGGTTGCAATAATACTTCTACCTATTTATTAGGTGAACACAGGGGATTAATCTAGTCTACCAAACGACCTTTCCCGAAATAACCTCAAAAGATCAAATTGACTCAGTCAGCATTTGAGCTAAAGCTGTGAGTGCCGAAGTACCGTACCTGCCCTCTGTCTTCGGTACTTCGGCACTCATCGCTTTAGCTTAAATGCTGACTAAGTGAAAAAGGATTATCCAGGGTACAAGTGGCTAGTCGTAGACGACGAAACTCATAAAATAATGTTGTCGCAAGACACTCGTGAGACCGACGATGCCTTTCAGATCTGCGTCTATAGTCCATCTGAACTAAACCTATCCTAAACTAAAAGATCAAATTGAGCTTAGCGTTTTTGGAAAAGTCGATCGCTCTGTAAGTGATTCCCTGTGTATTTCATATCAGCATTGGTTTCTTTCTACTTCCAAATATGAAAGTAAGAATGTAGATATTATTGTAAGTAAGTTTCTCACCCACAAGGCTTACAATATGTTGCAAATAAATTCCTTTTCAAACTTTAAAATCTGTGCTATGTTAATCAATCATCGCATGGTTTTGGTCGAAAGCTAAAGCATGTCAAATTCAATCAAAATAGCAAAGTTCAAGGTTTTAATTTTGCATGATAGAATGGTACAATATTGTTTCGCTGACAGCATACTTGATTTGAACGTGAAGATTCATCTCATCACCATTGTTCAAACCTTAGTTCAATCAAACTGGACATTTTGAAAAGTGATAATTATGACATTTTTAAAGAAGCTGATTCGCAGGCTGGTTTTGTTCGCCACTGTAGACTGAATGAGAATTAGGTACTATAATTTTATTTTTTCCTATAATGCCAATGAAAACAAGCGAAGCAATTTTTCAAAATTTCTCCTTTAAAAAATTACCATTAACCCTCCCGCTCGTGAAAGGACAAATCTGTCCTAAAATTGCCAAACAAATGTGGGTGCGCGAAATCTGACACGAGTGGAAGGGTTAACAGTAGATAATGGTCAAGTTTAAATAAACCTAAACCTTAGCGTGAATAATGCGTTCGATAACGACATTCCACTGATGACGACGAATTCCACTTGTTTCAGGGAAATAACGCTGTTGACTTCTTTTATCAATGATGATTATGATGAATGATTAGGTTTTATCTCAATTCAAATTGTAATATTTATTTTACCGATACAAATGGTTTCTTTCATGTTTACTTAAATCCACTATGTAAATTATCCTTCCTTAAGGCCGCTATAGAGGTTTTCACGAAGCCCATACAATTTTCCCTGCCAGACCTCTCGGAACTTCATTTTGCGAAAAACATGGGGATGTTTGAATATTTTTTACAGTGATATTATGAATAAAAATAAATATATTTTTCTGCAATTAGATTAAGTACATCTCCTTAAATAACATATATTTTTTTTAAATCTTTACTACTGTTATTTTTTCATACAGAAGCCGTTATAATGGCGCATTATTTTGCAAAAAATCGTATATAAAAACGTGGTATTATTGTATATTTCTGAATAAAATTGAAATATGTTCACTGTAGACTTTGTTCTCAAATATATACTCTATTTTTTTGTATAATTGATATTTTTTTACAGTGAACCAAAACTCTAAAACTCACGCTTGATTTGAGGTCTTTTTTCTGAATTTTGGTTTTGTCGCTTTAGATATCGCTGTTTGTAACAGGTTTAAAACTAAAATGTTAATATTTACATTGTACATTTTGTAGATGAAAATATGCTTGATTAAATGTACAAGTAACATATTATTTTTACATAACGGTTTTCAAGAAACTCACATGTTTATAAAGCCAATATTTGCAAATTTGCTAGAAAAAATTGAATGCGCTCTTAAGTATCCTTGTAGATAATGAATGAGTTTCAGCGAAAGGCAATTTGTGTTTTATCTCTAATTATTATGAACATGCATGCTATCTACAGGAGCAATAATTAAACTGCATCCACAATTATGTTTTATAAAAATGAAAAGTGTTGACGAAATTAATGAAAACCTACAGTGTGGGTAAGAATATTACTACCATTAGGTACATTTCAACTCCACTCAGGGTGATACGAAAACTTGTTGCAAAGACCCGAATTGAATTGGGATAAGGGCAGGGAGTTGCAGAAGGGAAAAATAAGTACCTGCAGCATGGAAGTACCTTTGCTCAACAGAATCTATATCAGTTACTTATTAGAAAACAAAACTTATTAGATTATAATGTTATTTTTAATAGATGTATCACTAACCTGTTGCCAGCATGTGATGCGTCCGTACATAACCCACATGTTCCTCGATATGTCAAACAAGATTTGCACTAGTACGAGTACTATAAACTTGCGTTCGATCAAACTGTCAACATCGTACTACCAATAAGCTACCTGTCATCTCGGCTATCGATAAAGAAACAATGGTAGCCATATTTGTCTCTTTTTGATCGATTGTGATCACATGAGAGAGATGTTGTTGCAGATTTGTTTTGTTTTATTGTTTTTATCATCTTGTCTTTATTCGACGTGACTGATAATGATAAAATTATAGGTACTACAATTGTGACGCTGCAGTACTTACTCATTTACCTACAGAAGACATTTTTATCTAGATATACTTCACAAACAATCAGATTGTTCATCTCAAATTATCTCATTTACTCTAGGTAAGTACTTCCTGTTGACATACCCCAATTTGGTTTAAATTCTTTTGTAAAATGATATCAGTATTCAAAGGACGTATGATTCCGAGAATAAAAACGTCAAATTTACGACATTCTTCGAACGAAAACCAGGTATAGGACGTGATTTAAATGCAAATAACATAAATTCGATGTTAAATTTCCTTATAATGGAAAAATGTGCTTTATCTTGATGATGTCTTACACTAAAGAAGGAGGCATACAAATAAAGATTGTAAACATAATAATACCTGCGATGATGGTACCGACGACGTGGCAGAGGTCAGGGTTTCTTCCATCCACGACAATATATTAATAGCAGATGAGGTACCAAATAAACTTGTTTGCGAACCGCTAATAGATTCTAACATCTGCGACCTTTCAATGTTTATTATATCCGGTAAATAATGGAGGATTTCTTTGTATGTTAACAGATTTAAGATAGGTATGCTTGAGAATTGTGTTATTGGTTCAAATGACCCAAACTTAATCAAAGGTGAGAATGATTTTCTAATCAAGTCTGATCATGCTTGCAATATTGGAATTTCTTATTATGATCTTTTTTATTACTCTCTCGTCGTTTTTGCAACAGTTAACTACCAGTACAATCAAGTTGACTAAAAAGATGTTGCTCATAAAACTCACGCGCATAAAAATCCAGAAACAACTGACAAACGAGTAGAAATCTGAACGGCGGCCTAATCCGCGCCAACAAATCATCGGACACGAATGTTGGTAATCACTTCTTACAAGAGAAACCGCAGGCCGCGCATACACATACACCGGACAGAATTTATGTAGCGATACGTCCATTAGTTCTGCGCACGCGACGCTAAATATAGACAGAAATAGGTGAGTGGAACGCATCCCTGCTGAGCTGTCAAACTTAGAGATGTAAAAACGCGTGATGAGCGGGAGCGTACCGGCTTCATCCGTGATGAAATCTCTGAGACACAAGATATTATGGAAATAGATAATGAATATTTAGTGGAGCATACATTACTTTGATGCATAAATTATTTCAATCAGTAGCTCATACAAAATTTGAGGATATAAATGCTTGGACTGACCATCCCGTTAGACAGAATCTTAGCTTTGTAAAAGATAGGAAACGATGTAAATTTTGTACACGTTATCGAACATTTAGACTCCACGTTTCAAAGGACAAATTTTCAGAAGTGTATCCGCAGACAGGTAGGAAATGATCAAGGTAACAATGAGGAAGTAAGGAAGCCAGTTTGTACAATAAATATTAATGATATGACGTTTAACTAAACAAAGGTAACAAAATGATTATTAAATGACTAATAAGAATATGACAATTCCCAATTGCTATTATTATGAAGGCGTGTCACATAGGTACATCTGAATGCTTTGTATAAGTAAGGTACCTATAGGTATAGCCAACAATAAGCTGTTAACATTGACACTGTTTGTTTATAATGTCAACCAAATTTTTACTGCCACGCTGCAACTTTCAAGTGCAGTTTTTATTACAAAGTTCAAGATTACGATATTAACAAAAACTCCATCAAGGCGGGAGGTATAGGACAACCGGCGCCCTTTAGACAAGAACATGAGCAGATGGATTATTAATGACTACAGCTGCTCAAATAATAATATGGTACCCCAACTAACAATTTGGTCCTATAAAAAACAGACTAAACGACTTTTGGTTATTTAAAGGTCGTATAGTGGTAAGCAGAATTTCACTGAGTTGTGTAGTGGTGTCTTATTCGACCTTTTAGTCGTAAACGCCTAAAGTCGTATAATTTGGTCGAGTAAACGTTTATACGACTTAATTATACGACCATCGTATAAAGGTCGTATAAATTATCGCTATACGATTTAATTATAGGACTAATCGTCGATGTTGGGACCATTATATAACCTTCAGTCAGGCCACCGACTGTTACTAGATCATAAGGTGTATAAAGATCGTTGCATTATCTTTTATTAACCGTATAGTCGTATACAAGTCGCCAGTGCGACCGTTATATGACTTTTAGTCAATTCAGCGACTGTTACCAGACCATAAGTTGTATAAAGGTCGTATAAAAGTCGAGTAAATTTCTTGTTTTAATGCCGCATAAAAGTCGCCTTTGCGACTGTTATAAGACTTTTAGTCATGCCACCGACTATTACCAGACCATTAGGTATATAAAGGTCGTATTACTTGCAATAAACCTCGAAGCCATATAAAAGTCGCTATTGCGACCGTAAGATGATTCTTAATCAGGCCACCGACTGTAACCAGACCATTAGGTATATAAAAGTCTTATTATTTCCTTTAATCAACCACATAGTTGTATTAAGGTCGCCATGGCGATTCTTATACGACTTGAAGTCTGATAGCGACTGTTATGAGACCATTAGTTATATAACGGTCGTATAAAGGTCTTACCGCATTCTCATAAAAACGTCGCTATTTCGACAGCTTTATGACTTTTAGTCATGCCACCGTCTGTTACCTGACGATTAGGTATATAAAGGTCATATTATTACCTTTAATAAACCGCACAGTCGTATAGAAATCGTCATTGCGACCTTTATATGACTTTCAGTCAAGCTTACAACTGTAATTTGATCATTAGTTTTATTATGGTCATATTATTACCTGAAACACAACACAATGTCGTATAAACGTGGTGTAACAAAACGATTAAACGACTAAAAGTCCTAATAAGGCTATTTATATGACTCTTAAAAACCTTTTAATTGTTTAGTAGTCGTACATAATACTACTTCACAACTACTTGACCTCGCTGTGGTGTGAATTATTGTGGCCATGGTTCTGTAGGTAATAAAATAGGAAATCCAGTATGTTAAAAAATCAACTGCAAATATTTTAAGGGGTGAATCAGCCCATGGAACTGAACAACTTTCCCCAAGGAACATAGGTCGAAATATGAAAAAAAAATTTGGACCTCCCATACAAATTGACTCGGCCGGCTGGTAAATTTTGTATGGGAGGTCCAAATTTTTATCTATTACGGCTGACTATCACTTGTCTGACAGGTGTTATCTTACGTCTCACCACGTTTCCTCCGTGGAGTACATACAATGCACGATATACTCAATGCACGACACGATAATGCCCGACAACGTATTGTACAATAGAATAATGTACGGAATTATGGATAGGTTTGAAATACGGGCCGAGACTAATAATGTACAGTGCTGCAAATAGAATCAAAACAGGTTACTTCACAGCGGATGAAGTGAAGTGACAGCGTTGGATGTAATCGACTTATACATGGTGTTATGAAAAGTAGTACGTTCCTTTATACCACAAGTTCTGTTACGCAGGTATAACATCGACCCTTCTGGCCTCAATTGGCGTAAATGACATTTTTGGCGAAAATGAGTTAAAAATGCAGTTTTGTTCAGTTTTTTTTTCTCTATCGATCTGTGTATTTAAAATTTCGATATCTCAAAAAAAATTTCTTTTACTACCACGGTTTTTTTTGACTCAATTTTAAAAATATTTTAAAATTTTACCGTAAAAGACATTTCATTTACATAAATTTTGATCACGTGTCGTAAAAAACAAGTTGCTTGTTAATGAAAGGGCGTAAAATACATTGGCGTCCATCAATTATAAAATATGTCATTTACGACCCAAAAAATTTTAACAAAAATTCAAAAATATTAGTCGTGAATGCCGAATATAGGATTATTCGAAGAATCCATCGTAGAAGACAGGGCGTAAAACGCAATCGTAACCTAAAGATTACAAAACATTGTCGTTTACAACCTAATGAAACCTTAATCATAATCCAAAAATGTGGTTCTTAAGGCAAAAACTGTTTTTCTGCGTGATATTATAATTCAATGTGAGCATTTCACAATACATCGCCTTTAGGTTTTCATTGCTTGTTACAAAATTCAACACTAATTTCATAGTATGTCTCCTAGTCTAAGGCCGTAAAAGATTATTTCATGTGTGTAATTAAAAAGATAGTCATTTACTTCTACGTCTTCTCAAGAAAAAATAATTCATTGCGTGACTTTTAAGTCGTAAATGTCAATTTTTATATGTAAAATTTTTTTTTATAATCATTGCATTTAGGCAGTTGTAAATGACAATTATTATTCATAAATACAAGTTTTTTCATCCCATCTATTCGAAAAGAACGACTTTGGTCGCCTTTAAGTGTACCCAAAGGTGCAGTTTTCTATTAAGAAACCATAAGTGCGCCGCAAAGTTCTTTTATTCGCACTTATTGAGTTCTATATTTAAAAAGTGCGAATAAAAGAACTTTGCGGCGTACTTATGGTTTCTTTGAATTTAGAACATCTTGATGTTCAGTCAGCGCCAAAGAAATGGAACGCAAATATTGTTCGAATAAAGGCTGTATGGGACGACGGCCCATAGTCACGCCGCCGCCCCGAAAGAATAAAAAGATACGTGCGAATTACATTCCGCAATTTCGAAAATTTTCACCAAAACTTAAACGATTGTTAGAATTTTATTTATCTTTTTGAAAAATAAGTTCAAGTGACAGTGAAAGTATAACATTAACTCCTGAAAGTATTAGAAATGAAGCAAGAAATGTGATGGATAATCTGTTGCCTGCAAAATCCCGGGAAAAATATACGAGAGCCTATGGAAAATTTATTGAATGGAAAAATGCAAGAGGCGCCATGAGTTATAATATGAATAATTGTACTGTACCTATAAAATTTATCTATTTAGTTTTTAATATTTGTTTTATTATAATATAACATTGCAATTTACATGAGGTGCCTTTTATTTTCTCATAGAGGGTGATGAAAAGTAGAGTGAATCACTCGGGCGCAAAATATATTTTGGCTCGGGCGACGTACTTTGAATCCCTCGCTGCGTTCAGGATTCTACTAAAGAATCCCTCGCTACGCTCGGGATTCTACTCTAGAATCCCTCACTTCGCTCTGGATTCAAAAAAGCGCCCTCGCCGTAAAAGTATTATTTTGCGCCCTTATGATACAATCTACTATTGTGATGTTCGCAAATCTCAAAAGTATTTGAAATAAAGCACTTTTTACAGAAGAAGCAAAAAATTTAAATGATAATCAAAATATCTTTTTTATCTTTTTAGCTATAATAATGCTTCGTTTATCAAAATACTTGCCAGAAATTGCTTCAAAACCACATAAGTATTGCACAAGAGTAGAATGCAGATTTAAGAAGTTAGCATGCATATACGCCCTAAAAAATTGTTATTGAATGTCATTTACTACCCAAAAAAATTTACTGTTTATGAATAATTAGGTTGTAAAAGACAAGAAAACAACTAAACAGAGGATAAAATTAGTAGTAATAGCCTATTTA